>BLKR01010426.1:0-56382 GCA_011170035.1 Teleogryllus occipitalis | reverse complement strand
GTAAACAGGTAGAGCTAGCAACAGCTAAACGGAAACCGCTTGTCGAAACCTGCGTAAACAAATTCTTCCATGGAGTGAATGAAGTAGGCTTCGCATTTCGACGGACAGTTTGTTTGCGAACGTACTTAATTGGTTTCAGTGTCCAATAAAACATTCTAGTACGCTCTGAGCGGACTAAAAAAAGTTCGTGGCAACGTTCCAAAGCCCCTATCTCTTGTTCTTTGTGTCGATCATTCATTTCAGCTCCATACAGACAAAATTTTCTCGCAATTATACGTCTTGGCATGAATTGGCTGTGAATTATTATGTTACAATGATGACAGATGCTAGGGTCTTAAAGATATCATTTACAATATTGCTTTCACCGTATATCCCAAACCCAGAGGTGAAAGCTTGTGCATGGACCGCCTAAGCTCCGAGCCGTATGTTGCCTTTGCAATTAATTGCAAAGCAAATTCTAAAGCGAAATGAAGTAAGCATTAAGCATTTCGATTTCCTCTATGAGACAAGCTTCTCAACGTTATGAAACAACGTAAAATGTCGGCCAACGGTGCATCAAGAAGATTTTTCTACCAAATGTCATAAAAACGCGTGTTTATTGTGGAGAACATGTTATATTTTTGAACAGTGCCAATCAATCTGTCTAAACTCGAGGCTCGGTGAGTTTGAAACGGATATTTTCTTTTTAGGGGTACTTCACAATTTAAAAAATTTCTTTAAAAACTATTCCAAAGTTTTTCTTTAATTTTTTTTCGCGAATAGATGGGAGAACGCTTGAAGAAAATGGCGCACGTCCCACCTTTGGTGTACTCTCTGCATTTTTGAAAATGGCAAAACAGTAACATCACAAAATTGCAATATTAAGTTACATTATTTTTTGATGAATCTGTTCTTAAAAAGTAGATCTTTAAATAAGGTGGTATGGTCAGTAATCGCGTTGGTGTATTGTATGAAATTTCCTGTATGTTAGTGATGTTCCTCCTCCTCAGCCTTGTGAATTTTGATTCCAACTTACATATCGACTTGCGGGGATTCCCATTCCATGGATTTCCTCCTAGGAGACATCACCTCAAACGAGACAGGCTCTAAGCCGTCGATTGGTTTTCCGACATGCGTGTTGGTGTGGAGAATTTACGAGTAAAAACGCACGCGTGTGTATGTCTGTGTGTGTAAGGGCGAGGAGGGGATAAATACGAGGAAGAAAACGCGCGCGATCTGATGTCCGTTTGTAAAGGTACAGCTCCGGCATGCGCCTGGTACTGTTCGGAGAAATTACGGAAAACTACCGATGAGTGCCACTAGAATTCTACTACAGACAGCGGCTGAATTCGATCTAGCTACCTAGCCAGTGTAAAGGCTCCGTCAACAGCCATGTAAAGTTAGCAACGCCAAAAAACCAAACCCAACCAAATCCTATCTAAAATTAAAATATAATTTGAGCTTACTAAACACCCTATTTCCAAATTTTAGGCTTCTGTGGATTTCCCAAAATCGGCGCATCTAGAATATACAATTTTTCATTATTGGAAGTTCACGAAAATGCATTCAAAATTAACGAATAAATAAAACTCGAGGAGAAAATAATTCCAGAACATATTTTCCAAAAAATCAGAATTGTGCACATAATACAGGTAATATACGTTCTTATTTGCAAATATATAAGAAAACTCAAAAACCTCAGAACAAAAAAGACACTTAACACAAAATTTAAGGCTAATTTGCACGAGAATCTACTGATGTTACTGCAGTGGCTCTGACCGGAAGGTCCTAGAGTTCAACTCTTAACGCTGGCACGATTTTCGACCCGCTAGATAGCTACATAGCTCTAGCGGTCATAGGTCGAATTCAGCTTCAGCTGCTGGCTGGAGAATTCTTGCGTTCTGCTTTTCTGATCGGTTGTTTTCCGTGATTTCTCCGATCAACAACAGAAGAATGCCGAAGCAGTACCCTAAAATGCGGGTCACGGATCGCGCGCGATCTCTTCTTCCCCTTCCCTGTCCTGTGCATGTAGGATCCCCACCCTTACATTCCCATGTACTAGAGAGACCAGTCGGAGGCTTAGATATTGTCCCGTCTGGAGTGGTGCACCGCTGGTGGGAGATATCTGGATAGGGAAGCTTCTGCAAGCTAAAGTGTAGGTCTACTCTGGAACTCGCCGTCCTGCGGGGGAAGAATCCTGCCACTTCCCATGATAAAAAACGTGCACCACACACGCGGGACTAATGACACTTGACTCGCCCGGAAACACGAAATAATCAATCAATTAACTGAACACTCGGACCTCCTGGTCAACAATGATGCAGAAGCACTTACCTGTGGATAATGAAGGCACATGTAGTTGAGACGTCCTAACGCGATATTTGAACAAACCACCCCAGGCCTGCCGGCCCCGGTAGCCGAATTGCTTAACCGAGCTCCGTGATGAGACTCCGCGGGTGTCTGGATGCGCGACCGCCTGGGAACGCCGGATACTAACGGCGCTGAGCCACAGTTCGATAGGGATAAAACGCAATGAAATCGCAATGACTAAGTTCAGTGAGAATTATTCCACGTTCAGTATTCGAAAAGGCTGAGAACATTGTTACACAATGATAATAGAATTTGATGACAAGCCCAAGCAATCACCGTCTCTTTAAATCCGCGTAGGCCCTTTTCGCCGCAGTCTCTACCAAGACGAGCGCAGGGTCTAAATCGAGGGCTTGTGGATTGATTAATAAGTGATTCTGGGTGCGTGAAGTACAAAGGTCATTAGTCCCGTAAGTGTAGTGTATGTTTTCTCCGAGAGGTGGTGGTGATTTTCCCCCCGGATGGTGAGATCTGGCGCCGACCTACCGTCTGCTAGTGGGATTTTCCACAACCAGGAATCCCCCACCAGTGGGGCACCGTCGGGACAGAATCTAAGCTCCCGGCACGTGTAGTACTGTAGCGCATTAAAGTGTATGTGTGTGTGAGTAATGTGTGAGCATGGCATGGAAGGGGAAGGAAAGATCTCGCGAGGTTCGTGGCCCGTTTGTAGGATACTGCTCCGGCATTCGCCTGGTATTGATCGGAGAAACTACGGAAAACTACCGATCGGAGGAGCCGGCCGCTAGACTTCTCTTCCAGACAGCGACATCACTCGACCTAGATATCTGGCAAGTGTCGAAAATTCTGCCACCGTCGGGACTCGAACCTAGGACAGAGGCAATGCAGTGCCATCAGTTGATGCCCTGAGCCACCTCTCCCGGTAGCTCGTGGCGCGGGGCGGGGGCCGCGGCCGTCGCGCAGGTGCGAGCGCTGCGGGTGTGGACGTGGCGGACAGCGCCGCGGCCGTCGCGTCCCGCTGGCTGACGGGCGCGCGGGGCGAGCAAACGAAGCGGCAGACGGCCTCCCGCGGCGCCGCGCGTAATTGCGAGGTGGGCGATAGGCGATGGGGGTTGGGCGATCGGTGACGGCTGATGACGCCGACGACGTACGTTCAACGCGTGGATGGTGGCGTGTTTGGGACGGGCAGTGGGAACTGAAGTCTAGAATGAGGCACTAACCCAAGTTTTTTTTTAGTTTGTTAATATAACCTCCACTTCATCATTCCGGTTACCGCAGTATGCACGCGAGTACATGGTTCCGAAAAGGTCGTGTAGGTGATTTGTAGAATTTCCATTGATTTTTTTAAAAGATTCTACTATAAAACACAAATCATCTTTGTAAATATAACGGATAATTTATTTTGATATTTATATTAACTTGTAATTCAGTATTCTGGATATATAATGATATTCAACAAGGAACTGTATTGTTGGGCGTCCCTCTAGCTAAGAGAGTTCAGTGTGTACGCAATATTTAATTTTTTCGTTGTACATTCCCTGATTTACTTTTTAGTACACCATCGTGCATGAACATTATTGTTTACATGTAATACATTAATGAATGATACATTATTTAGAAAAGTTGTGGAATATACTTCTGAATAATTCAGATATATTGGGAGTGCGTGACACTTCAGAACTTGGAATATTTGCGCTATTTCTACTTGTTCTCTAAAGAAGTATACACTCATAAGAGCTGTTTATACCCCTTCAAAGGTAGTAACAGAATGGTAATGATGTACTTTTTCATTTTGTGAGAAATGGTTTTATTGAAAGGTAAAATTTAAAAAAATTCGGAAGTACATTTGGTGAAATTAAAAAAGTGAATGATTTAGTTCTTGTTGAATGTTGAATGAAAAATGATACATTTTATCTTTACGTACATTTTATTTTTCTAATTATTCACGACTAATTGTCGTACAAATTAATTTGTTGTTAGAGCTAGAATTGGGGATGATGAATGTTTCTGGGTGTAAAAATTCAATACAAATAACCTAAAAAATAAAAAATTAAAAAATACACTATCGTGAGAAAACGGAATCGCATTCTTGTGATTCTGAATACGTGGAAATAGATTCCTGAAACGCCCTCCAAATCGCAGCTTAGTTCGCGCCCCAGTCTCCAAGGCAATCAACGCCATCAGCGTGGCCTGAAGCCCAGCAGCTGCGCGAACGTGCCGCTGAGTAAGCAGCGGTTAGAGGGTGCTCTGCACGAGCTGCCATGGCGCCGCGAAATAACCACCGCTTCCGATAATTGTAGACGAGAGCCACCTCTCTGCGCCGCTCCGAAGCCAACGAACACGTTCGCTTCGTTACACTCGCGACCGCACGGGCTCGAGTGCCCGGGCGAACAATGATTCACAGATGCAATGAAAGAAGCCGAAGCGTTTACAGTGATGCGAAGTAAACTAACTAATTGAGCCAATGAGAGCGTTTGCATACGAGGTACCACGCCACAATGTCTGGCACCAACATTGAAGTACTGCGACTGGTTAATAGAGATGGGTCGCGTATATACGAACATAGAATATTATACTAAAAATTCTGAGGGCTCAGAACATGTTTTAGTTATGCCGGTGATGACTACAGATCACAACATAAAAGTATGCAGATTCCTTTCATTTTTATGGCTAATAATTCTTTGAGTACATGTGCATTCGTTGCCACATTTTGTCGTTGGCCTTTCTGTCTTCATCATTTGTTCTCTCCGTTCTTATCTTTCTTTCATTCTGTCTAACTCTCTCTTCTGCTACAAGCTCTATGAATCACAAATAGGCAAAATGTGAATATGTGATGAAACTGTGTAAATTTATTAGTCCCGAATAGACATTGTGGAATACGCAGTTTATCAAAAGAACAAATTGAATTTGAATATCATCGTTGTATTCGTTGAAACGCTGAAAAATTATTCATTTGTAATTCTAGGGAATTTTCTGTTTATCACTAAACACGCATTTATTTATTTACTTGTTTATTCTCTCGAAAAAACATATACATTAATTCATAAGTCAGATTGCAACATTTATGCGTACTCTACAAATGTTTTGTCGACTCAGATTTAACATAGTCTATCCAGAAATTTGTTAATACTGCGGTCAAAGACAAGAGTGAAAAATATTGAAGATAGGTGACAATAAGGGAAACGAAAGACAAAATGGGAACGAAAAAATCCTATGATATTAAAAACCTATTTATTATAATGTGAACTACCATATTCCTTAGTAGTAATTTACTATTTTTAAAGGTAATTTAGAGACTCATCTCTTTAGGAACATATTTGTGACAAGTTGACTTTTTTAAATAGAAAAGGAAGGGAAAGCAATGCAACACTGAATCTGAACTAAACTCAGAAGGTCGTTTTATTATGATTCAAACGAATTACGAAGGATGTATAAAGATGAAACATAGGCTATCTGTTAATAAGTTTTTTCTTAATAAAAGTTCCAATAATTCCTTTTTATATACAGTCACAAACCCATTTATTAAAACAAAATGATTATTCCATTACAATGGTATCGTGAAACAAGAAACAGCGTGGCAACGTTTCAGAGGTCAAGTTGTGCCTCCATCATTAGGCCTTAAAACATTGTCAAATTAAGATAAAACAAATGTGTTTGACAATATAAGGAATTCACAATGAATTTACAATGTTGAGATAGTATGCATTCATCATTTAATAAATGGGTTAGTGACTGCCTATAAAAAGGAATTATTGGAACTACTATTAAGACAAAATACGAAGGATGTAGTTGTATAGAAATGACATGTTAATAAACGTATATTCTGCACGTTGAATCATACGAAACTACAATAATAGCAAAAGTGGTGAAAAAAGAATAACGGAACTTTTTTCAAAAGTTGAGACGGAAGAAAAATTATGTTTTATCTACATTGAAGGTCATTATGATGTCATATCCTCATATCGTGGCCGCAGGACGAGATGGAGAAAAAACTTCAGAAAATGTGAATACAAAATCACCCGCGACAACAAACATACAGTTCTCAGCTCCGAAATGAAGCACCTTCATTTCCAGAAAAAGGCCCAACGTATTCAAACGCAACAGGAGTTCATTAGTTCCACGTTAGTTCACTTTCTCTCCATTTCCAACAGGAAAAAATCCACTTCGGACACATTTCAACGTACCCGTCGTATCCGAAAAAAGCCAACTCCCTTTCCGCTTTGTCTGAATCTCTCGTTTGTCCACGCGACCGAAAAAAAGCGTGTTGTGCGGCGACACAAGTGTCTGCGACCGCGGCGAGCGGCGAGGGACAGTGCTGTCCGCCCCCGAATGTGTTCGATGTCACGAGGTAGAAAGATCGACCTCGCCGGCAATTATCGCAGCTGGCGTTGCGTTGAGCTGCTGTTGCTGCTGTTGCTGCAAGTAGAGGTGTTCGCGCCCTGCCGCGACCACGGGCTGCTGTGACTGGGATGGATTGTCGTCATGTGAAGACATCATTCTCACACCCACGTCTCTTTTACCTGCTTTCTTGATTTGCATTCGACTGCACAAAGAAAAGAGTACCGTATATTATAGGTTGTTTGGCGAATTAATAACGGACAGATCACGTTAGTAGACATGAGAAAGTTTATTCACTATTTAACCAATGAAACAGCATCAGGTAAATTTTAAAAATGAATTTCAGTTTTTGAAACCGTTTCGAGCCAATGAGAAATCAGTCTTGCCATTGCTTGATGAGGAAGAAGAACTTTTCCTCGAATCTGTTGCAATAACAAATATTTTTTTGAAATTTTCTTATTGCTGCATTATTGGTTAAATAATGAACAAACCTTCTCGTGTTTACTACTGTTCACTGTGCGTAATTAATTGGCCAGATAACATATAATAGAAATTCAAGTTGTGACAGACGCTAATAACACAAAAGATTGACGATCGTGTTTTGCGAAATTCTTCCCGGCGTCATAGCTTATGGATCAAACACCAAATTACGATCGAAGAACGAAACGATTCATCTACCGTAAAAATGAAGGAGGTAGATACATATCGATGAGCTCAAAAATGATTTTTTATTATGGAAAAATCAGTAAAATATTATATCCAGCAACATATAGGATATAAGATGTTTAGAATTAACTGGATATATTATACTTCTAATTCATTTTGAACAAAACAATTTTTTTAAGTTTTCAATAAAGAAAAACGAATTAAGTTATTGCAGATGCCTTTATTAGTTAGATAGATAATATAACTTTTATTGAGGAGAATTGATTGAAAGTAAAAATTTGGATATTTGCATTTTTCATTCAAAATCTCATTTCTACTTTATGTAATGAAAGTTAAATAGTCTTGTATTGCTAAGATTATGTGCTAATTGAATGTGGATATATATATATATATATATATATATATATATATATATATATATATATATATATGAAAATATATTAAATCGTTTCAAAACGAAGCATATTGTATTTACCTGTGCAAATTTTTTAGTTTTTAAATTTGTCATCTCAATTTTCCATAAACTTATTTCCTTAATGAAGATATTTCGATGTTATCACCAAAACTTTGCGCAAACCATGAATTTCTAATTGCATTTTCTAAACCAAACTTCAAACATACGCATACACTATTAACTTCATTCGTCCTTATGTATTCATAGATGAAGTTAAATATGTTTCACCTTGATACTATTGTTCCTTCACTTCCCTGCAGAATTTCGTATACTTTAACGTTTCTGTTGTTTTGTTTGTAGTATAGATACTGCTTGCTTGAAAAGTGGCAATAAGCCACATTTATCTCTTGACTATATTTGCCGAGACACCGCAGGAGTAGGGACGTAATTAGAAAAGGACGATAAAGATGGTAAATAATATTTGAAATGTTGATATGAATAATGAATTGAAAAATTGAAAAAATTGATGCATGATAAGGTTAGAGATGGAGTAAATAATTTCAGAGAAAAGTCTAGTAGAACATCTCGAAAAAAAGGGTAACCTGATTTAAACGATAAGGGTTTTACGTTTCACTTTATCCAGAAATAAAGATGGATCTATTCATAAAGTTCTCAATTAACACGATTAAGTCAAATTTCATATGTAATCATATTCGAGTATTTTTATCTCAAGATTGACGGATGGGTTCGTCCATAAATTACTTAATGCTAAAGAGGGATAGGTTTAAAGCAGCGTTACGCTGTTACATAGGGGTAGAGGAGTGTTAGTTTAGATTTACGTAATTATTTGTTTTAATTTTTCGACATTTTCTGAAATATTTCCCTTTATTCAATGTTGTATTAAATCATTAAACTATTAACATATTACATTTTATGCATGTAAATAATTTAAAACAATAAGTAAAAATTGTTACAATAAATACAAATATTTTTTCTTCAATATAATATTGATTGAATCTGTTAGATTACAAAGAAAATGTTCAAAATTGATCTACAGTATTTTCCATGATGCAATTAAATAGGCGCAATGGACTGTCGCCAATGCGTCATCCACGACGGTGTCTGCATGGCTTGTTGAAAATTTTCTGCCCTGTGTCTCCTTCTCTCACGAAAAATTGTCCCCAATTTTATTGTAAAGTGCAGTCATCATTACCAAGGAATTCTGACTATAATTACTATAAATTTTAATTTATAACACAAATAAAATTCATACAAATGTTTTATTGTTATATAATTTATTTTTACTTATCATCCATGCGGGGGGAGGTTGCAAGCTTTACGTAATTATTTACAGGGGATCAAACGTTCGTTACACCTGCGTTACAGGACGAGAGGGGGTACTCAAGAAATTTTCGATACGTAATTTAAGGACGTCTCCTAAGAGGAAAGTAATGTTCTCAATTTGTACGCACATTGATTATAAAAAGCATTCTTCTCAAACAAATTTTGTGTTTATTGTTTAGCGAGCTACCCTACGCCGGCTCGCCGTTTTCATTCCGATACCGCCGTCCAGCAACGGGCTACACTGCACGTATTTGTAGGACACGGCAAGGGGGCAGCGGGGCAGAATAAGAGCAACAGTTGAGTCAGAAGAAGCGGCTGGGGCGGCGGCGAGAGCGGCGTCCCCGATCGCTGAAAAACAGGCCGTTTAAAAAGATTGCACCTCGTGCGCGCGCGACGACCCGGAGAGAAACGTCGAAAGAACGGATCTCTTCATCGCGTTCCAGACGGGCGCGTCCGGAAAGCCGACAAGGCAGGCCCTGGCCCCGAGACCTGGCCTCTTGTGGAGAGGAGGAGGCCGGGGAGGGGAAGGTGGGGATCAGGATGGGGTCTGCTGGGGTGAAGCGCAGGGAGAGGGGCGCTCGCCGGGGGTGGTGCGTGGGGGCGGCGCGAGGCGGGGGGTGCTGGGTCGGTGGTGGGAACGGGGGGTGGAAGCGGGGAGCGGGAGGCGGGGGGCGGGCCACGGGAGTGTAGTGCCGGGGGTGGGGCGGGGCGGGGCGGGACGCTGGAGAGCTGGTGCGGGGAGCAAGCCGCAGGGGACGGGCATAGGGGTCTTGGCACAGGGGTCGAAGAGCAGGGAGTGTGATGCCGGTGGCGGGGCGCAGGGATTGAGAAGGGCAACAGGGTCGGTGCGCAGAAAGAAAAACGCTGGGGGTGGGAGGGGGCGTGGGGAGCGGGGGCAGGGGTGGCGCCGGGGTGCGAGTCGCGGGGCGCAGGGGCAGAGGGTGGGACACAGGGAGCGAAGCGTAGCGGGGCGGGGCGCAGGGAGTGGGGGAGTGGGGAAGTGGGGGCCTGGCATGGCAGCGGGGCTTAGAAGGAATGGCGCTGGGGAAGGGGGTGTGGCACGGGGGCGGGACAGATGCCCAGAGGACCGTTCGAAACGCGTTGCTGTGCTCAGTGGCATGGAGCCGCGTGCGTGCGTTTTATCGCGAACTGACGTGCTGGGACTAGCGATGGAAGGGAATGCCTCGGCAAAGGGATGATTAGGAAGACACGATTTATACTTCAGAAAGTTTTAAACGTCCTTTCAATATCACCTGAAGGCAGTATAATTGTAAAAATACTATTGATCGTTACCAATAGCCGCAAAGCCGTCACAGAAAGGTTTGGATTTCGAAAAAGAGAAATACAACAATTGAAGGTGATAATTGTCATTTTATTTATTGATCGAGGCAAATTATTTTTCACATATTACCGTATCCGATTAATACTTTACAAACACAAGTAATAATATATACGTCCGCCCCGTAATATAATAATATAAAATATAAAATAACACTCCTACGACTTACATTTATCAAATTATAAAATTAACTCTCTCGTAAGTAAATGTTTAGATATTTGCATGAGCACTTTAAATTAATTTCATTAAATACGTTAGACAAGGTATAGAACACATTTTAATATGTCTTTAGTAAATTTGAACTATAATGAAAAATTAAAGATTGTTTTTTAATAGTATTGATCTTTGAAATAATCTGAGTAATGTCGATCAGATCGATAACCTTCCATTTTGGAGACACAAGTTTTCATATTTGTAGACCAAACACATTTGGGGAAGATTGCCACTGTTTTCTTCACTTATTTAATGATAGTCTTATCTTTATTCACCTCTTTCAACCGTCATTATTTCGTTTTTATTAATTAATTCATTTAATTTTATACATTTAGGTCAATGTAATAGATTTGTCTCAAGCATTATTATCACATCTTGAACAATATACAAAATATCTCAAAATAAAAGAACTATTGTAGAAGAAATAAGATCAATAGTTCGATGTATGAGGTTCCACGGAATGTTATTATATCCAGTAATCTCTCTCCCCCAACAAGTTTGTCGTTATCTCATCGTGTTGTATTGTTTGTGCATGTGTATGAATATTTGACTGTGTTCGTGAGTGTGCGCCATTAAAGATAGGTCTCTGTAATTAGAAGTGTGTCGTGTTCTAATTTTAGTGCTTTCTGCATATTTATGCTACATCGTAAGCAAAACTTCTCAGACACATTTAAATTCGTCTGTGACATGTGCAGAAAACGCGTTCTGTAGAAGGTGAAATAAAATGTTAAAGTTTATGTCGAACATGAACCAAGCAAAGTTCATTAAATTTGTTTTCATTATTTTCGTCCTTGCTGTGTGCTGTGTCAGTCCATCTTAATTTTCGTTTTTCTGTATTTTTATTAAGTGCTAGAAAAATAGCATGCACTATTTTTTATGCAAAGGTCTAGTACACTTATGTTCATTACTCATTTTTTCACTCTCCTTTCTCGTCCACGATTAGAACAATCTTGATACTATACAATATTCAACGCAATGGAAGTATTCCTCTAATGTATTCTGATAGTGGTATGGTACTTAGTCATATTTTCTTTCCAACTTCACTCCTCTACATTTTTTCGCAGTTCTTGTTTTTACTAATTTTGCCTGTATGGTCTCCTTTCAATGTTTTCAGTCTTATCATTGTCACGGCATGTTGTCCATGTTGTCACGGCAGGAAGAAATAAGAGCCAAAATGTATTGCTTATTTATCCTTGAAAATAGATTTTATTACATGGGAGTTTTTTTGTTGTTTTTTTCTCCCTTTCAAAATTCAAAATTTATTGCTTGTTTATCCTTGAAAATAGATTTTATTACATGGGAGTTTTTTTCCCCTCCTTTCAAAATTCAAAATTTAAGTAGTATATGACTTAGTGTAGGGATCACAGAATTTTTGAAAATGTGCATTACAATTCACTTTTCTCATAGCACGTCACACGCAGTTTTTAACTGCTTTTGACGTAAATAAATAAATAAATATCATTGACACATCTTTTCTTGAATTTGATTTATCGTCATAAAACAGTAAAAACTGTATGTGACATGGATGAAAAAAAAAGGTTTATTCGCGCACGTCTTATTGAACGTCAGAACCTTCAATTCACTATTTTACTACACTTTGTTAAATAGAACCAACAAAGCGTGACTAGCTTCTCGCATTAATATTTTATTTAATGACAAACCTCTTATGTTCATTATAGCAAAAAGCCCGCTGAACCTTAATAACTAAGTAAAGTATGTTTTGCTAAGACTTAAAATCTTACAAATATTTCGTATTATTTCCATATATTCAGTTTTTTGAGTGGATAGTACGATTTTTTACGTAAGTAAAATGCTATGACTCAATTAATAGGAAATACTTGATGAATTGCACGTATTTTGAACTAAAAGTATATCACAAAACAATGATATTCAGCTTCCTAAAAAATTGAAGCCTATAAAAACTATCATCGGTGTCCATTAGTTACGATTCTGGAGGGCATTCTTGTATAATGCTGAGTTTAGGAAATTTATGAAAAACATGATCGATTAATTGATTTACTGACTGGTAATAACGGGCGCGTTAACTGCTAAGGCTACTAGTCCCGTGTATGTAGTATAGTAGTACATGTTTTATCGCGTGAGTTGGCGGTGATCTTTCCCAGCTGGATTGTGAGATCCGGGGCCGACCTACCTGGCAGTTTTCTCCCTACAAGATATCTCCCACTAGCGGAGCACCGCCCCAACCGAGACAATCTCTAAGATCCTGACTGGTCTCCCACCATATGTGGGGTGGTGTAGTATGTTAGTAAGTGTGTATAAGGGGTGAGAAAGAACAAGGAAGAGGAAGAAAGATCAGTGCGCGGGTTCCGCGGCTCGTTTTTTTTAGGGTACTGCTCCGGCATTCGCCGGTTCCGTGTTTATCAGGAGAAACCACGGAAAACTACGGAAAATCATGGCTGAGATGGAAGTGCGTTCACGACGCTTATTTTTCTCTCATCCTTATCTCGAAAATTATTAATGACTGATACAATCATTGTATCAGTAACTAATTTCTATTGCGCGCTGACATGGAGAGAAATAAAGACAGCCCCCGGATTATGTGAGAAGAGTTCATGGTTTCGAAATGATTCCCTGGGACTCAGGGAAAAATACAAGAATTATTACTACTTATTAATGCGCACAGAAAATGATAAAAAACTCTGCAGCTTCCATCCATATGAGAGGCAAGGAACGTTTTCGTTAGATACAAAAGGATCCTGAAAAAATAGAAAAGCTATGAAACAGTTTCAGTTTGGACTGAATAATGCAATTATTTGATTGTGTTATTCGTTTATTCTCATAGTGCGCGTAGCGACTGAATTCGTATGCTCAGTGCATCACTGCTTGCGACCCATCTTGCGCCATGCGACACCAAGTCTCCAAGGAAGAAGCCACCCGCCATTGCATATTTATTTACGAGTTGCGTTAAGGAACAGCTACTGTTTATCTTCTTGTAGATGAATTATTTATGTTAAGAACTATTGTACTAGGTAATATTATATTATTGTAGTATATATGACGACTGATTTGTTGATCTTGAACAGTGTACGTGATACTGTTTGAAAAGCCATTTTATCAGCAGATTTTGTTTAGCTCCAGTCCACTAGTTTCATTATATTTCCGTCTAGTACTGGCTTGGTCTGGCTTTAAATAATTCATATAAATGAGTAATTATTACTGTGCTGTGAGCATTCTGACTATATTTTGATGAAATACCATGTATGTCGTAACTCAATCAATGTCTCACAAGTCAAATAAATTCATTTCAGGAAGTGAAAATCTGACATTCAGAAGTAGTCATTTTGAATGCAATTGATAATGCAATTCATAAGAAAATCAGAACATGTGCCATTTTTATTACTTATCATATTTTTAAAAAATATTTTACAGAACTGGACGGAATATGAAGCAATTTTAAAATACATGAAGAAAATCAATATTTGTCGGTTTTCATGTCAGCACACCAAACTATATGCAAACGTATTCCAGAAAATAAAAATGTAGTTTTCAAAATTTAAATTGTAACATCTAAAAAATGGCATCCGCTGAAGAGCCGATCACCCGGACCTACACAATCATTGTTCCGTAGGCAACTGCAAACATTTTTCTCTTAAGGCATTGACTACCTTATCTCACAGTGGACACAATAATTATGGCGATTACTTTTGAAATAATAAACATCTTACTTTTTCCCATCTGTCTCGTCTGCATTTGACTGACCCTCATAAATGTAGCTAATGTCTCCCCTAATGAATGATGAACTGAAGTAGCAATTCCGTGTTCTTTTTCTCCTCTTTGTAAACGGCATATGCCCCTGTCCCAGAAAATGTATTGTAGTAGAATGGTAGTTTAATTTGAAAGTGATGATGATGATGATGATCATGATGTGTTTTAAGGAGGGAATGGGCGTTGTGAATCAGAAAACTATGAATTATGTTTATTCTAAAAGGGAAAATACTACATCTTGCACTGTAATGAAGTGTTATACATTTACGAAATCAATTTGTAAATACTTAGAGAAAGAAGAAAATACCGACTCGCGAATGTTAATATTCTTCGCATTAACAAAACAAATCTGATTAATCTAAGCGATAATTCCATTTCCTTTTTATCACTGGGTAATTCTACGTACTACAAAAAATCTAAAATCATATTTCATGGAAAAATTGTCCTTCGCACCTTTTCACTACGACGAAAATCTTATCTCCGACACTGCGAAAGATGTTTTTTTTTCTTTGACGACCCTTCTAAATGAGTATTTCGTGTGACTCAAGCATTTAGCGTGATAGAGAATTTCACTGCTTTCACGGCTTTACGTGGAAGGGCAGACATTGTGCGCATTTGGAGGGAGTAAACGTTTTTACAAATGACGGCAAAAACTCCGACCCCTCTTAGGAGCGTTAACAAAGTGCGAGATTTCGGGCGAATGTGCAGTGAAGTCTCTTCTCCACTTCACATTTAACTCAATTTCGACGGTTTGTTACCTCACGCCCTCTCCATCTGACAGAAGGAGAGTGTACCCCATAGCTTCTTTTGACCGCAGCTCGTCGACGGTATTAACTGGAAACTAAATTTTCCAGACCAAACGTTAAGAAAACAATGCACAATTAAAACGCAATTTTGCGTCCCGGCAGATGCGTATTCTCGGGTATTTTAGTGCCACTGAAATGTTGTGCGTAAAAAGCCAAACCCTGAAGCTGTGTTTTAACGGAGTCAACTAATTAAGAAGCGGACCGCGGGAGCAGACGGAAACCAGAGGTTTCCGAGATGTGGAAGTCGCGGCAACTGTTTTGCTACACCACATTCGTGTATCATACTGATATTCGAAAGAAAAATTAAAGCAGAGAGATATAATTATTTTCCCTTGAAATTCTATGCCAAAATTTGATCAATCTCGCATGCCGTATGAAGTCAAGCTATGTCGAAAAGAACGCAGATACCTTGGTGTCCCATAAAACAAAAAAATGAAGTTTAATTGAGAAAGTAAATTTTATAAAAGTAATATCTGGTACAAAAGCAAATATGAATTATCGAAATAGAATCAGTAACAAATGTCCTGGGTCAAAGCAGCCAAAAATAAATTAATAATGGAAAAAGAAATAGAACAGAAGAAATCAAAATATATGCCAAACTTGTATTTCTTAGAGAAGATTAAGAAAAAGTCAGAATAATTATAGGCAGGAGAAAGAAGAAAGCAACATGGGCAAAGAAATAAGAAAGAAAGCAATCACGAAAGTTATTTCATGTGATCTTTAACCTGCCATCTCTAAAGAAGATAAAGAAGAAGATAATGAGACGTGCCAAAAAGAAAGAACGTAACTTGCCTATCACAAATCAATTCCGTGTTTTTGATTATATTCACTCGTTCACTCTCACTCATTGATAACTCGTGAGAACAGTGTGACGTTTTGAATGAATTAAAAGGGATTTTTGGTGACAACTAAATACATTGATTGCGGCAACCCGTGCGGTTTTGAGCGAAACCACTTAGCGAAACATCGTCATAGAATTGTGGCTGACACAACGCGGGTGGTTGCAGGGAAGAGTGGAAAGGGAAATTGGAGGTCAGGTGGGAAGGACTAGTTGATTATACGGTAAAGAAAAAAGGAAATATCTGCGGACTTTCATGCTTTACTCGATTTCGACAGGCAAGTTCTTGAGTAATGCATACACATGAAACACAACTCCATCTTGACATGATCTATTCTGTAACCAGTTGATGATCCATGACCTATTCTCCAATTCCAGTCGCCCCTTGAGCTCCTAGGAAGGAGCTCCCAGATGGCAGGCCCCTAAGAGCTCTGCTGGCAGAGCTTCATAAATACGACCCTTAGACTCCTGTCTATTACCTATTTTGGCATTCATCCGTTTCAACAGTTAATGATACTGCAAAAATAATTTGCACACACGTGCAGGAGGAAATTAAATTAATAAAAGTATAGAGTTTAACTTACATGTGTTTATTTTGTAATTTTCTGGATATTAAAAAACCGTTCCCATAGGAGCTCACGTATTGTAATGTATATTATGAAAGTAGTTTACAAATGAATTAAATAGCTTGTAATAATTATTTATTATATTACGTTTAAAGAATACAGCTGAAACTGCTTTTTCTAAAAAAGTACATCTTTTTTCTAGCTCAGTTCTAGAAACTCTAGTTATTATATTCGTTTGATAAAATTGTTATTTTACAAAGTCGAAATATTTTTAGAATTTCATTACTATTTTTGTCAAAGAACAATAAAAACTGTTGGTGACATTTGGTGGAGAAGTATAATCTGCACGTTTTCTTGAGCACCAGAATCTCTTTTCTAATCGTATTATACATATTTGATTGATGAATAAAAGTACCGCGAAAGCGAGGTTATCAGCATTAAAAAACTACACATACTTGGTACATATATAGGAAAGTTATGGCATCGGTAACAAACTACAGATTTTATTTTTTAGCATTTGCTAACAAAGTAGCAAACAACACCCACGACACTATCCCTACCACATCTATCTTAAAAAGAACTCAACAAAACGTGCGCTGAATGAAGCCACATTTATGATTTAAGCCCTTCAGCATTTAGCACTTAAATCATGAGAATGATTTAAGTTCTCAAGAACTCAAACGACGAAAACCCAAATTTCAGGATTTTTAACACAATTTTCCAAAATTTGATTTATGGTCTTCTGTCAATCCTTCGAAAATGATTCTTACACGAAGTTCTTATAAATTTATTATTAATCCCCCTAGAACGTATGGAAAATTCGCTATTCGAAAGATACAATAGGATTGGTATAATCGCTGAAACATTCCATTGGGGAAAATTATATTTCGCCTCTCTTGGAACAAAAAAAGCTGATATTTCTCAGTGGAAGGATTGCCGATGTATCTGTAGCCCCGGTGACCGGGAGGTCCTCGGATTCGATTCCCGAGTGTGGCCGATTTTCGATACTTTCTACCTAGCTAATTCGGACTCACCCGCCGTCGCACGGAGAATTCTAGATGCTCTGATCGGTAGCTTTTCGTAGTTTCTCAGATCAATACCAGGCTATTGATGGAGCTCTACCTTAACGAACGGAACACGAACTGCGTGAGATCTTTCGTTCCTCATTCTACTCACCTCTTCTTCCCTCTCATACCCACAGTTACGTGCACTACCTGTCACATATGTTGAGTGAGGTGCCCCCCCCACCCTGGCGGCAGAGGATTGGAGGATAACCTCGGATGTCGACTTCTTGGTAGGCGCCTGCTCCTATGTACCAGCTGATGAGGAACACAGCCTTATAACACATAACTAGGGAGCGGATTTTAATGAAATTCTTACAAGATGCAACAAATGTTCTTCACAGAATTACTCCGTAGCCTATTCGATTTGTTCGCTCAGAAATTGTTTTGACAGCCGTTGTAAGTACGTAATTTTTGTGACGTGTATCAGCGCCATTGCCGATTCGGCATACTTAGAAATAACCAGACAGAGATTTCCTGGTAAAGAACTGTCCGAATCAAATTTGCTTGCTGAGTTCACTCCAACGAATGGAAGAAGTTTCGATTACATCAGTAACGTATCCAACACCTTGAGATGTTCATCCGAACTGTTTTTGATAATATTTTTTACGTTATTTTTGTTTGGTTTTAGAACATTTTTAAAGCATTTTAAGAGCTCATCAATTGATCATTTTTGGCGATGATTTAGGTCATCAAAATCCGCCCCTTACATATAACATACAATGCATTCAAGGGACTTATGACCATAGTAGTTGACCTGCCTGGAAACACAAATTAATCAATCAATCAATCAATCATGGAACAAAACTATTTATACAAAAAAACACAAAATTGTCGTATCATTTCTTAAATATTAAACGGGTTTTGGTTAAAGAGTTCACATTGACAGATATCAGATAACTTTTAAAAAAAATTAAAGCACAGAATCACATTATAAAAGTCACATATTCTTGTCACACATCTATTCACATATTTACAGGCTCACATCACAAAAAATCACATATTCCTTTAAAAAATAATTCTTATAATAATTTTCTCTTATACACATTATAGCCTGAAGATGGGGATAAATTCTCATCCCCGAAACGTCGCGCAGCTAATTACGGTTGAAAAAATTAAAACTTTTTATAATGTGATTCTGTGGTTTCATTCAAAACAATTTTTGTTTGTTATCTGGTGTCTGTCAATGTGAACTCTGTTGCCAAAACCCGTTTAATATTTAACAAACCTACTTGGGCGCGCTTGGGAACGTAGTCGGCCCACTGTGCGTGAGGGCAGGAGGTCTCCGGGCTACTGCCGCCCCGCCCCGGCCCGTCCCGTCCCGTTCTGCTCCACCTCGCCCAGCCCCGCCCGCCCCGCCCTGCCCCGCTCCGCCCTGTCCCGCCTTGCCCCGCCCCGCCCTATCCGACCCCGTCCCGCCCCGCCCCGCCCCATCCCTCCCCGCCCCGCCCCGCCCCATCCGACCCCGTCCCGCCCTGCCCCGCCCCGCCACACCCCGGAGAGAGGAGTGAGACGCGGAGAGAAGGGGCCATTCTCCATTCTCCTCATTCGCCTCCCCGGAGTTCATCGATTGCAGCCTCCGGCCGTTTCTTGTATTAAGTGGCCTCGTTAGGGCCCCACCGCGCATTGCTACCTGTTCGGGGATGGCTTCCCGGCCTCGCGTTCGCGCGGACTCCGACCGCCTTTCCTCGGCGGAGGCGCTTTTTCAAGGCGCGCGCGGCTGCGTCCGCGTGGCGGCTGCCCGGCGCCCTGGCACCCCGAGGCGGAGGCGCAGGTGGTGCAAACGCGCCACCCACGCCACCAGCCGTTTCTCTTTGAGGCAGGCCGTGCCACTGCCTTCTGCGAGGGTTATTCCTGCGCCTTGCGTTGCTTCAGCTGTCCAGTCAATGGACGCTCAATAGGGGGGGTGAACGGATATGTTGGGGAACAGAATTTTTGTGTGCAGATCTGTGTTTGGATTAGTTTCCTTACGAGCAGATCGTTTAGAGTTAAAGTGAGCACAGCCACATCTAGTCCTCACGGTGTTGCCGCAGGGGTATCGCAGGGTTCAGTTCTCTCCCTATTACTATTTAACATTTTCAGTCATGACATCCCAATCCATGGCGACTTCAACGTTGTCTTATAGGGTGATGACGTTGATTTATTCACCTCTTGCTGTGACATTCCCATTGCTAATGAGCGTGATCAAAACGATCTAAACAATTATATGAAATGGACACAGAAATGTATAATCACGTGAAATCATACAAAATGCCAAGTAATGATATTCACATTACGCCGACCGAAAAATACCCCATCAATCGAAATTACATCCCTTGGACATCTTTACCTAGGAGTATTATTTGACGAAAAGGTAACTTAGAAAATACACATCCCTGCTATAGCTAGTAATGTTTTGATTAAAAACTTCAAAAATACTTCCTTTAATTAACTCTCGATTTGCTATTACTGAATGCCAAATACTACTATATAAATCGATTATTCAACCTATCATAAGCTATGCATGACCACTATGGAGTGGCGTAGCACACAGTAACCTCCAAAAGCTAGTTGCATTTAAAAGTAAGTTCCTGAGAAAGATCCTTAAGGCATCTTGGTTTATTTCAAACTCTCAAATTTATCGCGAGCTAAATATTCTGCCAGTAAATGAAGACATTCGTAAACTAGCTCACCATCTCTATCAAAACCATTACTCTTCACCCTGCGCCACAATCTTTAATCTGAGCCGTGGTGCTTCATGGTCTCGTATTAAATTGAGGTTCCCCAAGGACAGACTTCGACCACTATAACTATTTTTACCTTTGCTAGCGCTGCATTAACTTTCACCACTGCACTCCAGATCAAATCTTGAATGCTGAACTAATCTTCCAATAGTAGATCATACTAACGAGTGACAAATAAATAGTATTTCCTAATGAATAACCAAATGCAAAACATTAAAATGTAAAATGAACATTTTAAACCCCTCGAGAGACACAATTGTCAAACGAGAAGAAATAAACAATAAAACAAACAAATTTTACATTGCTTAGATGACTTCGGCTCGCCGGAGGAATGCGTGTTACAATTTTAACAAAATGTTAACACCGAAATACATCTTGCTGCGTAGAAAGGTCTGACATATCATGATAAAAGATCCTTCTCAGTCCCTTTATTGCCCTCAACCACGTCTGCTGGCTGGAAACAGGCCGGCAGTAACCTTGGAAATGCCGTACTACTCATGCTCCATACTCCAGTCCAACATGCCACCGCATCCCGCGGAGAAGACATGTCAGTCCACGTGCACTGAGCCTGGGCGCTCGCGTATCTCCATCCAGCAGCTGTTCGCCGCGACTCGCCGCGAAGTGAGCGAGCCTTACCCCCCCCCTCTGATCACGGCATTCTCTCGGCCCCTTCCCCCACCCTGGACCGCACCTTGGTGACAGCCTGGCGGCGAGAAGTCCGCTGTCCGGTGGCTCGCCTTAACGGCCGCACGACGCACTAAGTTTGCTTACTAGTAGGGAATGGAATTTATTGTAATAAAAAAAGTACATATACATGTATTTTTTTTTCAAAGTATGTGAGGAAAATAGGAAATAAGTAAAACAAAAACATTGAAAAACTCCTCTAAAGAAGCATTTTACGTACACAGAACATCGCCGATCGGATCTTAACGTGAATTCGGAAAGACCGAAAGAAAGTTCTACTTCAACAGAAGTCATTGTACACTAGTTTCTTTCGACGAATAAAATACGCTCGTCCTAGTACAATGTTAACGAGGAGCTGGTGATCCGGTGAATAGAAGAACCGCAGTGTCAATTAAGGTTCCCGGTGGTGGTGGTGGGGGGGGGCATATATTGCCGGCCTAATCCAAAAACGCGGTAAGACAATGAACTAAAAATAGTTGTTAGTTTTTGGTTGGGGTAGCGCATGGGGTCTATGGAACATGAGCAAGCACGTGGTGGAAATTACTTCTGCTTCACAGACATCCGCACATTCTTGATCCCAATTGCGCGGTTTTTAAGATGTGTGGTGTATGTGTCGGGGGAGTTTGACAATTCATGAAGAAGGCCCGGTGGTCATAGAAGCATATTGCTTTGTTTTGTAAGAAAGATTATACCAGTGACATATATTGCGAACTCCCATCCGAAATGTTCCGTTTCGATGTATAAATAAGTTAAAATGCAAAGAAATATGTCGTTATAGATAAAACTTCTAAGAATATGTAATTACACAAAATATTTAAAAATATGTTAAATAAAAATTGTTCTAATTCATTCAAATGTCTTGTAAAGTCTAAAAAATATTACTGAATGCAGGTGTCTTGTTCCTGTAAAAATGTGTATTTACATGAAAATCCGTTCCGTACTTACTAGTCTTCCGCCGATTTTCAGCTCGAATATCCGTTCGTTCTGTATCGGCTGTCGTATAGCCGTAGTCGCCTCCTGGTCTCTTGTTCCCGGACGACCGGGCGTCTCTCAGAAGGCGTCGGACACCCACCACCACATGGGGACTTACATCAGTCACTCGAAAGCTGCCTTCTTCGCGAATCCAATGTATTGAGCTGATCAGCAAGAAATTCATAATGTGGCCCATAGTGTATTGGAAGACCACGGAGTGTCTATCGAGGCGGGTAATTAATCTGCTTTGTACGACCACAACGGAAAATGTGTTAGTATAGATTCTTACCTCTCTTTTTCTACAGAATGTTGACGTATGTGTATAAAATACCAACGAGTGTGATTGACGACATTTGAAAACAAAATATTTTCGCGTTTCTACGTAACATTTCGTGAAAGCTGTTTTCAAAATTGTGATATATTTTCCTTTGTACTATATTGCCAAGTCGTAAGTCATTGCCTTTTATACCCGTTGAAGCTGCGATCGATTCTTCTTCGAGAAAGAACGGAGACTTATTCTCTCTAAAAAAACTCTCGCTTTTCCGGTTTCCGTGACCTTTATCTCGAGTGTATCTCGTGATACCGTTTGTTGCGGTGAACTCGCAAGAAAATCGTGCGTGCAATGTCGTATACAATTTTGTTTTATGCTGTAACAACAGAATTCGTTCTCTTGGTATGAATTGTTGCGTTTTTCTGTAAATACCTTGTTATTGTGCCTAGATCTATCGCACTCGATGTATTTCCTTTTCTTTTTGTCCTGGCTTTCGGAAGATACAACCTGTGTGCTTATTCTGACCAAGCGTATTTCAAATGAAGTTTCGAATACTTCAGCCAAACAGTTACGTTTAACAATATTTGTGAAATTTGTTTCTCAAAAACTTCTATTTCAAATGGGCTATTTTTCTATTGAGATGAAGAATCTGTTACATTCTTTTGAGTTTCAGTGGCCTAGTATAGTATTGAAAACATATTGAACGCACGTTATAAAGACTTCGGTACGTTCCTCATAAAAAATATACTTCTCAAGCTGAAGATATATGTCCTTGTGGTACAAAATATTTGAAACTACCGAAATAATGCAAAAATGCAGTTCATATAAGTAAATGATTAACAATATTTTTAGGAATTCCTTTGCGATTAACTGTTATCACCATCAGATTGTTGCCGGAAGGTAGATCCCCAATACTATTGTTGACTTAAGCTGCCTCAGCATGTCCTTTTTCAGCAATCGATTGTACTTTACCGCATCATTAATTATTTGATTGATTCATGACTCCGGGCATGTCAACTGCTAAGCCCAATAGTTCCGTAAGTGTAGTGCATGACTTATTGCGGGAGGTGACGATCCGAAACCGATGTACGTCGACTTGCCGGGATTTTCCCCAACGAGGTACCTCCCACAAGCGTGGCACCGCCCCAGCTGGGACAAACTCTAAGCTTGCGACTGGTCTCCCTACATGTGTGGTAGTGTAGTGTAAATGTGTATGTAATGGGAGGAAAGGGTAAAGAAGAGGGAGAAACGATCGCGCGCGGACCGTGTCCCGCTTTTAGTGTACTGCTCCAGTAGTCTCCGTGTTGATTGGAAAAACCGCGGAAAACTGCCGTTCAGAGTAGCCGGATGCTAGAATAATCCTCCAGACAGCGGCTGAATTCGACCCAGCTGACACGTTAGTGCCGAAAATCCTGCCACCATCAGAACTCGAACCCTAGGACCTCCCGGTCAGTGAGTCACAGCAGTGACATTAGTTGATGCCCTAAGTCACCTTTATCGGTACCACATCATTAAGAATTAAATTCAAAAGTCAGTAATGATTTACAAGATATCAAGTCGTAATAGTGCCGTTACATTAAATAAAACATCGCAGTTGGGCTTTCTATTGAAGATTTAATAAATATTGTGGTCCAATCAGCATCTACTAAGATGGCACTGGGGCTTGGAGCAACAGAACGAATCTGAAGGCTGAGAGTATGAGTCCCGCTCAAGGTGCATGTGTTTTGCTTAGGTGATTGTGGCGTGGTTGTCGCCTCGCGTTACCACGTATCATACATAACCATCATACCATCTACAATAACTTAATTTCTTGTTAAGTTATTATTATTATTCATCTTTCATAATCTTCCTACATTATCCAATCAGTGAATGGTAATTGTGAAACACCACTGTGATGATCTGCTCAAGAAAAAGGAGAGCAAAATAGCACGTAAGCCTTTCCCTTTCGCCTAGGGTCGAGTACAAAAATCATCATCATCATCATCATCATCATCATCATCAACAACAACAATAATTACTGGTTAATAATGTTCTCTCTATAAAATAATTCATTGACTTCTCATATGTATATTAGGGAAACTCGAGAGATTTTTAACTCATTCTAGTTAAACATTTGCCCCTTCATTCCTTTAACCATAATTTTTTTGGTATATAAAGATGGATCATAGAATAGTACATATTATAAAAAAGACTTACCCTTTTTCCAGTTAGTATCTTCCTCATTTAGTGTATTATGTAAAAAAAACAGATTAGTGTCAAACCACGTGATTTGAAGGAATTTTGACTCACAGAGAAGGTGATTTGATCCACCATAAAATAAAACAGGAGAATAATTTATTTAAATAGGAAATAAAGGAATTGAATAAACCACTGGCAACAGACAGCACATTAAAGTGAATAAAACTTGGAAACACTAACTATAACACGTTACTTGTGGAAAACACATTTTAATAATGGCGATAGTGGTATATTACCAACTGACGTGTTCATTATTTATTGATAAATATAATTTACTGTAAAATATATTTATAATGAGCAAGAAAATCAAAATTAAAGAAACATTAATTGTAGGTTCGCATTTAAGAAAAAATAAAATTAAAATAAGAAAAATCCCAACGAGTAGGATATAAAAAATTATAATTAATGTAATTACGGAAGAGGGAGTATGGTTCGAAGAAAAGACATACCCAATACTATTTCAGCAAACGTACGTTACATTCTTTACTTTTTCGACTAGCGTAGGTGGCTCAGGTCATGAACATTATTACTGCATTGCCTCTGATCAGGATATTCCAAGGTTCCAGTCCTGACGGTGGTAGGATTTACGACACTACAGGTACTACATAGCTAGATCGAATTAAGTCGCATTCTGGAGGAGAATTCTAGCGGCCGGGTACTGTGATCGGTAATTTTCCGTCGTTTCTCCGATGAACACTAGGCGAATGCCGGAGCAGGAGCAGTACTCTAACAAACGGGCTACGGACCGGGTGCGATCTTTTCTTCCTCGTCCTTGTCCTCTCCTCAACTCTTACTTACAAACACATGCACTACACTGCCGCGCATGCTGGGAGACCAGTCGGGAGCTTAGAGCTTCTCCTGGCCGGGACAGCTCTCCGCCGGTGGGAGATACCTGGGTTTGGGAAAACCACCACAATCTGATGGAAAGGTCGGCGCAGAATCTTGTCATCCAGCGAGGAAAAATCATTGCCTCCTCCAGCAATAAAAAACATGCACTTCACTTACGAGACTAATGGTCTTAGCAGTTGCCACACCCGGAATCACTAAACAATAATTTACTACTTCGATTGCCATTTGGTTTATCAAAAGGCTACGTTGTGGGTCAGTGCTACCCACCACGCTTCATGACTTCATTTTTTGACACTAGTTGAAGATTATATTATAATGCTCTGTAATATAGATAGATGTAATATAGAGATAATAATTATATTGTAAACTCGTTATTATACACATTTGTAGTATCCCTTCCTTGATATTATTTCATTTCTTGTAGATTTCATTTCATACAAATTTGTGTTACCTTTATCCGTCATGAGAAAACCAAATAAACGTACTTTTATGCACCAAACAGTAAAACGTTTTAATTTCGTTTGCATGACTCCAGCAAGTGCACATAATCACTTATATTGGGTGTAGTGCTGTTTCATAATGTAATATGTGGCAGCACGGATGAATAAATAGAAGTAGTTTTAGCACGAATGGACTGAACTTCCTCTGTAGTCAAACCTCCCGAGTTTCCCGTAATATCAAACAATAATATGAACTCCGAGAACTGGGAGTTACTCAGATTTAGGTGGAACGATTTGAGCAGGGCTGTTTTGTAACAAAGATATGTTAATTAGTATTACTTACTTTCCCAATCTTTGTTTTCCTTTTTTTAAATTTTCTATGTCAACGAGCAACATCGACATTAATTTTAATCTGAGCAATACAAGAAATGAAAGAGAAATGAGAGAAAATTCAGTCAATTTATAAATGAAAAATAATCAAACTTCACTATTGTAAATGTACATTTTCGACGGCTACCCTTGTTTACATTTTACGATTAAAATGCTATTGCTCGCTTTATGGCACAGTTGCAATGAATACGGGAGTTTTTCCGCAGTCGATCGATGGTACTCAACTAGTTCACAACATCGGCGAGCAAAATTACTGCTATCAGAGCTGAATCGCTGCGAGATTCACATGTGAATAAACGCAATTCCCCGAACCAAACATATTGGCTTTCACGAAACGATTTTGGGTAATTCACGAAAATTCGAAGTTGTAACCAACATAAAACAATAAATACAGAATATATTTCAACAAAAATATTTTGGCTAATAATGAATCTAATATTTTCATTACTACTTACAAATTATTTAAGAGGTATATGTGTTAGTGGAAACCATTTATTGTAAAACCAGTTAATGGAAACCAATTACATGTAGAGCAGGACAATAAACCTCTAAATTAAATTACTATTCGTCGTCTTTAGCGTTACGTTGCGCAGGTTTGTTAATAAATATATGTGAGCATTAACTTTCCCAGTCATTATTATACTAGTAAGAAGGGAAATTGTGTGGTTCATTTTGGTGGTGTTGTGAAAACAAGTATCTCAAATCAATATGAAAATTCAGGAACGAATTGAAATGTCCGTCGCAGCGTTCACATAAATCAAGAGCCCGTCAGAATTCTGCATCGGGAGCAAAGAGCATCCTTACGAAGCCGGTACCTCCGGGAGGAGCGAAGGCAACAGAGACACACGGAAGAAAATGAGGGTAGGGATCAAAAGAGCTGGATTAGCTGCTTAAGTGGTGGGTTGCAGGTGTCCAGTTGCTTGACTGTTGGTATGATTATAATTCGTTTCGAGTTCCATTACAAATGTTAGCACAATTTTCAATAAATTAATTTGTGGTAACTATTCATTTAGTCATATATATATATATATATATATATATATATATATATACACATGCACACACACACACACACACACACACATAGACACACATCTCGACACCGGGATCAACAACTGGCCCCTGACATCATCATTAATATGATCACGTATTTAAAATATTATTCAACCCACCAGAGCATGAACTAATTTAGATATTTGTTTACTTATTTTGATTAGTTTAGTTCATTTAGATGTTTATAGTTCATCTGGGGCACATTCTAAACCAATGTTCCAACACTGTCTTATTTTCATTTACCTACTAACTTAGTTTTATTAAAAGGTTTCTATTGGGATTCTTTTTTATTACGGGTTCGGGAAATGTTGATTAATGTCAGATTATAATGAACGGCTCGATCTGCTGTGCTTAAATGCGAGTATAGCAGAAATCATGTCATATATTAACCTTGAACAACTTTCCCTTTATTCACGAATAACTGTAAACGATTCCAAAGAATTATGTTTGTGAACTTGTCACTCCGCCTATAGCTCTGGAATCTGTCCCTGAACTCCAGGTTCAGTTCATCGATCTCCACACTCACTTTCACCTCGAGTTGCATTTCCGCGACCACTTTCACTTCAGTGTTTACCTAGACGTTCCCCTTCATCTTTATGTTGACCTTCTCCCCACCTTCAGTACATATGCATCTCCACATTCTTTTTTACCCTCAGTTCCACTTCCAGCTTCCCCCTTATTTCACCACCCTGAAGTTCCACTATCTCCGCAACCAAATTCAATTAGATCTCCTTCTGTCGAAAACAATGAATTTACTCAAATAGTAGGAAATGGTGCGGTGTTAATGACATTTGCATCATGTAAATGAATTTGAGGCGTTGTTTCGTCGTATGTATTTATTTTGGCATAAAGCTTTTTCGGCCGCATTGCGACCATCTTCAGTGCTATTCTGAGGCGGCTGGGAGCCTCGGTCCAACAAGACAATTTACTCAAATGTACGATGCTTTGCTACATAGATGTCGAACATGGAAAAAATAGTTCCCTCATCCCTCCTCCATTTTCATACTCTGTCCCTTCCCTTTCCCCACCCCTTCCTTGCCTTATCTTGCCCTGTCCCTCTGATCTCCTCATTCTTTCCACCTCTCTCAACAACACAACTTACTCGACTGCGTCTATCTCGTGACTGTTCTTTGTCAAAATGTTATTACACCAACATTATGTTATTTCGTTTGTGAGTTCTCGTGTATCTGGTAAATTGTGCCTTTCAACAATTTCTCCATTTCTTTATTGTATAGTAATTTTAACCTTTTTACTACCTTTTAACATTTAATTTCCTGAGTGCTGCCTGAATATATATATATATATATATATATATATATATATATATATATATATATATCGGTCGAGGCAAAAATAGTGTTGTAGCTTTCCTTTAAAATCGTCCCAGTTTCTGTAGCTGTGTGATGAAGAAAAGTTGAAGCAGGGGATCTTGTTAGTTACTGTGAAGAGAAGACATGTTCGCCGGCCAGCTACCGGTGTCCCCCATGCCTGGGCCTAGTTAAATTCCCATGCTTGGGGGTAAGAGCGACATGAGGCGAACATGACGTATTCTCTTCACAGTAAATAACAAGATACGCTGCTTCGTTTACACAGCCACTTTCATCCCCAAATCCACCAAGACCTTCCTATCCATCCATCTTCACCTTCATAACCGGCTGCGGTGCCTCAATGGCAGCGTTGTTCTTGCATCTGCCAGACGCTGACCGGGAGGTCTTGATGTTCCAGTCCTGCGAAAGTTAATTTTCGAGACCAGCTACCTGGCTAGGTCGAATTCAAGCAATATAATATCTGGAGAGAATTCTAGCGTCCCGTCGCTCTGATCCGTAGCTTCATCAATACCAAACGAATTTTGCAGCAGTACGTGAACAAACGGCCCTGACTGTGTGCGATCTTTCCTTTCTCATCTTGTCTTCTCTTCTTTTCCAACGCACGCAGAAGTACACTAACACACATGACGGGAGACACGTTAGGGTTTTGGAGCTTATCTCGGCAGTGGCGGTGCCACGTAGGGGAAGATACCTGTAAGTGGAAAACGATTGTTCGGCGGCATATCTCACGTGTCAGTAGGGAAGGTTCAGCCTCACCTGACGGGTATGTACTACACTTACGAGACTAACGATTGTGTGAGGGATAATAAGATTGACACTGTCTACTCAAGGTAAATATTAATTCGTAGCATGCATTATAAATATTTCAATACAAGATGGTCTTCTACTGAAATTTTAAGTCTTATGAGAAAGGAAGGCAAACGCCTACGCGATGATTCAACGCCCTGACAGCCATGAAACGAGAAACCCTAGTACCTTAGGGCAGTGCCTAACGATATACTACGATTTAATCATAGTTATACTTCAACACCACGAGCTGGATAGAGAGAGACAGTATCATCCAAACGGAAGCTTCGTTAAATTTTGATATTGGAGCTTCCAATTGGATGACAATATCCCCCTTTCATCCCAGCTCGTTCCCTTGAAGTGCCACTATGGTTAAATCGGAGTTTAGTTGTGTGATGTGTCTTAGCAATCATTTTCCGTAAGATAAAGCTTCGCGCGCATCGCAGTCGCCAAAAGAGAATTCCAAGTGTATGGGTTCATGGGCGTAATGCACGCCGCTTCATTAGCCTAGTTAGACATGACTGATCTCACTGTCGGGCATTTCAGAACACAGTGGTTCATCTCTGACCGTAGTGTAAGTAGCAGTGTATGTTTTTCATGCATTGTTCAAGCATGATTCAGGGCGGAAGAATGCGACAAAAATACATTATTTATTTATTTGTTTATTTACTTATTTAGGAGTTGCAATGTAGTACAAAATATATTTTCCTGTTCCAAACTTTTACCATTTTACAAACTAAATTAATTCACATTATAAACAATTATCAGAGTGTGGGACTGACGTATCAATCGTAAATAGAAAATATTTCTGGAAAACGTTTTAACAGTTAAATTTTAATTCCTCGATACGACCATACTACTTTATCACCGAGCCCTGCATTCAATCCGAAAAATTTTATATGAAATATTTAAAGATTCGTAATGCATTATTATTATTATTATTATTATTATTATTATTATTATTATTATTATTATTATTATTATTATTACATTCGTATTGGGGAACAGCAGACCCCAAATAATGCCTATGAATATAACTATGCATGGAGGTTACCACTATGAAAAATGTCTGTCCTTAGTGCGGCTGTCTATCGATTTGCTTTTTCCACGCCATGCGGCTGATAATGTCCATAGTAGTTGACACGCCCGGAAACACAAAATAATCAATCAATCCTCCTCCATCTCAAACACAACTTGCACATTCAGTTCCCCTGATACCTCCACCTACCTCCAAACCCTGCTGCCACGAATACCGCACCTTCCACCCGCTCCCCCTGCCCCCCGGTTCCTCCGTTTTCCGCCCACGCCCTCGCTCTCGCCATGACAGACGCGTCGGCGCGCCGGATGCCGCATCGTAATGACTAGACATCGGATGTTTAGGGAAATGCCTATTTTTTTCTAGAGAAAATTATATATATATATATATATATATATATATATATATATATATATATAAGCTGATAATATATGTCCACGAATCATGACAAATGATGACATTTGATGGAATTTTATAATGCTTATTTCTGCTTATTTTAGCATAAATACCTATTTTTTGCATAAATACCTTTTTTAGGACTTTTTTGCCTTTTATTTATTATATTTAAATACAATGCTAAGATATCGGAAAATCGGCGATAGTCCAACGTGACCATTCATTACGAAACCTTCAACTCACGTCTTGAAATTTAAAATTACGAGAGAATTCCTGAAAGTATACCAACTGATTTTTTTCCATTTCCCTATTTCACAAATACTAGCCATTATCTGAGAACATGGCACATTGAAAATACGCCGAGGGAACCGTAATTTTAAGTGGAAATAAATATAAATTCCCAAAAGGTTTCAGTATTGCTAGTGTTGGACTGCTAAAATATATTCCAGTCACATCATTCAGATATCCTTCCCCGCATTTAAACTGATTTTGTCTCCCAGTCGTCGCAAAATTGAAATTGTGATCCTTGAAAAGTTGCTGGTAATATGTAAATATTACTGGTAAATGGAAACTATTAACAAAAAAATGTAGAAGAGACGTAAATATGTAAATCTAGTTTTACTTTAAAATATACGAACTGTTTTTGTGCATTTAAGTTTACAAAATAATATAGACAAAAATTACAATTTTTCCATTTTATTGTATATGTAACTTATGACAGTGCCTTTTCCCTCCTTATTCTTGACTTTTTCAGTGCCTTTTTAGGCGCCTAAAAGACGATTTTTTTTGTGCCTAAACATCCGATGTCTAGTAATGACGAAGGCGGTCAAGGCTCCGCGGCGCCACTGCCAATGATACCCGTGCTTCTCTGTGATTACGAAGCGCCTCCCCCCCCCCCCGCCGCGTCGACCGGCCGCGTTCGCCTCGGCTGCTCATTCATGACGCGGCGCTGGCGCGCGCGTGGGCGTGGGCGTGGGCGGCGCGGGTGCAGAATGACACGCTGCACCCGCCGGCCCCACGACGGGGAGTGGGAAGGGAGGGAGGCACAGAGAGAGAGAGAGAGAGACAGAGAGAGAGAGGGAGAGAGAGATCGATGAACTGAACCTGGAGTTTCACGGACAGATTCCACAGGGCTGCACAATGGTACACGCAATGCTACACACAATGCTACTACACAATGCTACACACAATGCTACGCAGTGCTACACACGTGCTGCACTCATTGTTATTCATAGTGCTACTCATAATGCTACACACACTACTACTCAAACAGCCACACAATACTACAAACAGAGCTACACACAGTGCTGTACACAGTGCTGCACACGGTGCTACACACGGTGCTACACAGTTCTACCTACAGTGCAACAGTTTTAGACATGCACCATGGTTCATATCAAATAGACAACTCCATAAAGAACTAAACCTACCAGCAATCATCCACCCCATCACCTACATCATTAATAATTTATGTCCAAATAATCGTGAACTCAGTAGCTGGAGCAACTCACTACAACCTAGCATCATTTCAGGGACAAAGCAGGGGAGATAGACGACACAATGCAGGTTCAGGTGCGGATGGAGATACGACGGAGGCAATAAAGGCAAAAAAGAATAAGATGCGAAGGAAGTGTGTGTGTGCGCCTACGTACGTCTATATACGGTGAGGTCTGTGAGAGCGATTCCGAGGCCACCACTGTTCGGTCCCAATCTGATCGATGCATCACGTTTAATGATGGCGTGTGTGATAACAGTGTCATTATTCAATCTCTGAAGTAATATTTTTCATTTAAATATATATATATATATATATATATATATATATATATATATATATATATATATATATATGAATAAAATAAAAATATAATTTATTTAAGTCTATAACATGGTGTCATATTTTATTGCAGCACTGAAAATGACCGCAATGCATCCCAAAAACATTATGCCAAATTAAAGTATTACAGTCGACTCTGAGTATAGTGATCTTCTGGGAATTAACATTTTCGGCTCACTATATCAGAGGTTCACTATATCCGATGGTCAAAATTAAATAAAATTTCTCCACAATTATTGATTTTATTAATGTAGAGATTATACAAAATATATTAACAGCACTAACTGAAAATTTCAATGTCTTTATTTGTACTTAAAAATTAATTATTTTTCACCATAACCGACGTTCAGGTTCATTACTACCGAATTTTCTTATGCTTATTTATAATGTAAGTGAAACGGAACCAGTGACTTACGTTCACTTTAACCAAGGTTTCACTATGTTCGAGTTCACTATAACCGGAGTCGACTGTTATGATGAAACTACGCATCATATTTGATTTTTATAATGCTGGGATCATCATAAACCTCACACCACTTCCTATATAACACTCTGCCCGGGAGGTCCTAGGTTCGAGTCCTGACGGTGGCAGGATTTTCGACCCTAGCTCTTCAGCTAGGTCGAATTCAGTCGCTGTCTGGGGGAGAATTCTAGCGGCCGGCTGCTTTAATCGGTAGTTTTCCGCGGTAGTTTTCCATGGATCAACACCAGGCGAATGTCGGAGCAGTACCCTATAAAACGGGCCACGGACAGCGCGCGGTCTATCCTTCCCATTCCTTGTCCTATCTTCTCCCCTTACACTCTCACACACACACACACACACACACTAACACGCACTACACTATTACATATCCCGAGAGACCGGTCGGGAGCTTAGAGCTTGTCCCGGCTGGGGATGTGCCCCGCTGGTGGGAGATTCCTGGTTAGGGGAAAACCCCACTAGCCGACGGTAGGTCGGCGCCGGATCTCGCCATCCAGCGGGGCAAGATCACCACCATCTCCCGAGAAAAAAACATGCACTTCACTAACTGGACTAATGACCAGAGCAGTTGACATGTCTGGAAATATGAAACAATCAATCAATCAATCCTATATAAAATATTGTCAATGCAGAGAAAGGTAAATAAACGGTTTTCGATTGATTGTTTCAGAGCGTGTCAACTGCTATAGTAATTAGTCCTGTAAATCTAGTGTATGTCATATCCCGAGAGGGTGCGGTGTTCCTCTCCTGGAAGGAGAGATCCGGCGCCAATTTACATGTCGGTTTGCGAGTTTTCCCTCCTACAGCTATCTCACTCGGGGGAACTGCCCCGGCCGGGACAAGCTCTAAGCTCCCAACTAGTCTCTCATCAAGTTGTAGTGCTTGTATGAGTATATAAAAGCAGACGAAAGACAAGGATGAGAAAAGAAACATCGCACACGATCGTCGTTTTTTTAAGGAACTGCTCAGGCAATTACCTGCAATTGGAAAAACCACTGAAAACTACCGATCAGTGCATCCGGCCATTTGAATTTTCCTCTTGTGATTGAATTTGACCCGGCTCTTTAGCTAGCGAAATGATTTTTGAGTTAGGCTAATCGCAAAATGAGATGCAGGTTCGTGACGTGACGCAGGGTGACTCATGATGAGTTTCTGTGAACCAAAGCTTATTGGTCGCGCGCTCGTGCGCGGGTCACGTCACGTCACGGACCTGCGTCTCATTTTGCGACTAGCCTTATTGTCGCACATTGAGCGGTGCGCGCGCGTGCTGTCTGGGGCGTTGCACGCAGGTGGCCCCGAGAGGGGAAATGGGGTGATGGGGGAAAGGAGAGGAAGGGAGAGTGCGCGGTGCAGTGATCGATTCGCGCCAGGTGGCTGGGCAAAACGCTCGAGTGCGTTCGAGGTTATGAATCTGTTGGAAACGAAACCGCTGCGTGGGTGCGCTGCGGCAATTTGCTCGGCGATGTGTGCCTTTCTCTGGCGGCCAAAGGACGTTCCGTTACTGCGGACGCACATTTGAAGAACTTTTCCTGCACGACTCTTTCACTAAGTGCTTAATTCCGCTATGGCTTTTCATGTGTGGGCCGCGCATCCGGGGTTATGAGATGATAGGTTGCCTAATTTCCCGACAGGGGCGTATCCAGAAAGTATTTAAAGAGGGACGGCCAATTTCAGTTGGAACTCTCCCCTCCTTCCGCTATAAATTTGTTTAAGAAAAATGGCACTTTTAGGGTGCATTTGTCCTGAATTGCGGCCGCTCGGGCTTAATGGAACTACTTCATTGGAATAAGATTCGATCAATATGTAATATTTTAATATATTCAATAAAATTACAAAAGTGGTGGATGTGGCCATGGCCCATTACCCACACCCACTCTGGATCGGCCAGTCTCGAGGAGGGCTTTCAAATAATGTATGAACTCATTGGAAGCGAATTTGAATGTCTTCTTCAAAGGGTAACAAAATCTGTGTGGGTCCAATACATATAATTGTAATTCGGAATTTCGAAAATTCACAATGTTGTTCATGAATATCATGAACAGAAGCGTGCTTTAGGGATAATTTTTTGTACCGAATTCCCGAGTAACACCGTGTTAACACGCTCTCATTTTGCATACTTGGTACCAAATACAATCACCGTTGATGGCTCTTGTGGTTCAGTGTGGCCCCAACATCATGACAGGAATGAGGATGCTCTCGGAATTGAATCGTAACGTTATTCGGATATTAAACCAAGTATTATTATAAAACGGATTTTTCAAATAATATATTGATATTCATTTACTTTTTAATGAAGAGAGACGAACGAGTTAAATGCATTATTTAAGAGATTTTCCTAAAACACACTGTCAGTTGGTTACATGGAAGAGATTTCTTTCAAGAGATTAATGTCGAGTAAATAACTTTTTCAGTTTTCTGCCAAGTTAATTGTACCTGCAGTGTTGTGTTGCGAGAGAAAACTTCCAAGCTCTGTGAGAAGAAAGAAAAATATTGGGTGTCTAAGATTTCAAAGGAAATCTTCCGAGAACAGAGAAAAAAGACGTGCTGTAATAAAATGAACCGAGGCCGTGATGTTTGTTTGCATTGTTCTCAATAGTGTCACAAGTAAGAAAAGGAGCTATAGCAGAAGTGAATAAAATATTTAAAGAATGAAATTTATAGGTAATGGGACAAAAAAGTACTAAATGAATGTCACTTATTACTGTCATCTCTATCTGATATATTAGAATTTAGAACAGAGAAAAAAATTCTTGCACTTCTGTCCCACTTCTTTTTACTGTTTTGGATATATAATAAATATAAGAGATCTATAATAATAATAATATTAATAATAATAAATAATATATTAGGAATTATTACGTAAATCTTAATTGATTCCAATTAAAAGGATTACGATTATATTTCCGCTGCCTTTCCGTTCTAAACATTATTTCTAAGATATTCGAGTTGTAACGTTATTGCCTATTGACATATATTCTATGTACTCTTTTTCTTGTTATCCATTCCTGCCTCGTCAGTCACGTCAATATTTTTTCTCGCTAGACAGCTTTAAAACATTTGTTATCAGTATTAAAATACATGCTCCTAAATAGAGGTCCGCTAATGGATGAAATTATAGCCTCTGAAAATACCATCACGGATACATGAATGTTCGCTTTAAACCTCTGGATATCGAGATTCAAATTCTGGTCATTCCATATTCAATCCATGGTGCACTAAATGACATTTCAACAGGCTTATATTGGCCGTTCCTGCGATTCATGACTCGCAGATCTCCTTCTTTAACAGTCGCGTATAAATAGCGGGGTCAACCATAGACCCCAGCGAATTGTTTTCCTCTTTCTTTGTTTAAGCAATATGTTTAGGCAATAATGTTTCATAGTTTATGACTTTTATTATTACAACCTTTCTTAAATCTGAGTGATAGTTTCGTCTTTCAGTACTTATCGGATATTTACAAAACAATTCAAAATCATCATTCGTACTAGTTTTGTGGAAAACTCAAAGTTATCTTGCAATAAAGCCTGCTCATAAAAACTTTGGAAAACAGTGGAATATTTGGAGCAGTAGATAGAAGGTTGAACTATTGTTCTTCAAACAAAGACGTGGCTATTTGTATCACCGCAGAAAGGACCGCAAGAACAAGCAAAATTATTCAAAATATTTGTGCCCTAGTCATAACTCAAAAACTAAAAATATGTTTGCACAAAGTTGCAGAAAATTAGTCTAAAATATTGTTAAATACCTGTGGAATGCGTGCTTAAAAATACAAACTTTATTTTCATTATAACGCAATTTATTCTTGGATCCGCCTTTGAGGTCTCTTCCCTCTATTAATTTCTCTGGGTGCCGGATAGCGTTGGCACACGAGTGTTAAAATAACAGCCATTTCAAGTCAGTCATATATAATTACCTTTTTGTACGTCATTAGTCATAAGATTAACTCGTAATATTTGAAACATTAGGACTCGCCAGACGATGTGTAACTCGACTTTCTTGTCAAGGTATCCAGAGAAACTTGCCTAGAATTTTTTTATCCCTTCAAAAGCAGTTAGCTACCACAGATCAGATAACAATAGATGAGCCTAATATATGTATTTAGACAAACACGTAGAGATGAGAATGTTGGATGGTGAAGAGTGGTGGACGCCGATGTACAAATTCATAGCGCATTCCTTATTTACAGAATACTGAATGTTGAAACAATGCTAAATACAAATCGTATTTGCTTCGGCGAAGATACGAAAGAGTTTGTGAGACTTCTTGTCTTAAGATTTCATCATTAAAATAATTTGAATATAAAATGTGTAGTTTCTCTTAGATTTCTTGAAAAATGTGCTATAAATTTCTCGCTTAAACCATAAATGTTGCTTTTCTTTCCCGAGCATTACCTGAACTTTGTATTTGAGTTTGTACTATCAAAACTGCAAACAAATACTGGCACAAAAGTAGTATTAAATAGTAACTATATCTACAACGACTGAACTTTGTCTTTTTATCTAAGGAATTTCTTATTCACATTTTCCGAGAAAATGTATGCCTGCAACACAATAAAATCTTTAGGAGTTTGGCTTTTGAAACTACCAAGAATTATATTGGGATTATTACCTTGCGCCATTGTTCATGTAAATAGCCAGTTTCGCATTGCTTTACGATCAGCCCGTTAATATTACTAATCTCATCTCATGCCATTTACTGGGTATACCTGTAACATAATTATTACAGTCGTTAATGCTTAAACTATCTCGCCTTTGTAAGGTGTTGGTTGAAAGGTATTGTAATACATTCATTGGGTTGGGATGCGACAAAGGTGGTTTGGCAAACTGCCACACTGTAAGAGAGAAGCGTATCTCCTGTTCAGGTAAAGAAAAAAGGAAGGGGAGAAGGATGGAATGAATAAAAATGCCTTGAAAAATGCTAGGAAACAATATACTTATGGTATGAAGGAAACGAAAAGTTGTTTTTCTTAATCTATTTCATCAATAACGCAGGACACTAGCTGTTTATGTAATATTAATAAAATAATATAAAAACCAATTTCACGTACAAAAAACTGAAATATCTACCTCTAAAAATTACAATATCTCCTGAGGACCTCTAAAGATAAAGCAAAGGACCCCTAAAGTTCATTTAAAATGTTCTGATGTTTTGTTGAATAGAAAGGTTTCAGCGTCAATTCAAAACGTAAGATGGTCCATGGTTTTGTGTCAGTCAATGTATCTTTTATGTCTTTAATAATTCTGTGGATAGTGTTTATGTTAGTAAATAAATACAGTATTGCAGACTACAACATTGCTCACTGGCGGACATCGACAACTTGAAATTTCTGGGCGCATTGGCAAATGTGCTTATCTGTGAATGAAACCCACCGCGCGTGTTTCATAACGCCTACGTTTTCGTTCTTCGAAACTCTTTCGGGTCTTCAGATTTTGAAATGCTATCCATGTTGGCTTGGAAATAAGTACATTTCACTTACAAGTCTCATTACACATCATAAATGTGATTTTCTTGAATCATCGTGACCAATGAAGCTGCATATGTGTTCAGTGTAATAGCTTCTGAGCGAAAGGAAGAATACCTATCCCTAAAAGGGATCGACATGTCGTGATGATGATGATGATGATAATAATAATAATAATAATAATAATAATAATAATAATAATAATAATAACCGAAGCACTTGTAACAGCTGCCCTAGATCAGGGATTGAGATCACGACATTATGATAAAGCGGTTCTCAAAATTTCCCAAGATGATAATTCCGCATTTGCCAGGAACAAATGGAAACCATTGATCATATCGTCTCAGTTTGTCCAATTCTAGCAGAGACCGAATACTTGACAAGACACGACAGAGTGTGTAGTTGCCTCCATTGGCTAATTTGTACCGCCTCGAAGTTCCTAACACATGCCTCATGTGGTACAAACACTCACCAAAACCAGTGACGACTATGAACTACAATATTGTGCGACCAACAAATTCAAACTGATCACACGATAGCGGCAAACAAATCGGATATTGTTATCCGAGATTTGGAGAAAAATCGTGTCTACTTGAAGATGTTGCTGTGCCATGCGATCAAAACGTCGTAACCAAGGGGGCAGAGAAATGTCTTAAATACAAGAGTTTGGAAATCGAGATCAGCCGAATGTGGGGCGTAAAAGCACAGGTCGTCCCGATAGATATCAGAACTCTGGGACTTGATCCGTAAAATTTGCGTAACATATTGGCTAAACTACCAGGTCATTCAAAAGGCCAGGAAACACAAGAAATTGCTTTATTTGAAACAGCCCACATTTTGCGTAAAGTATTGTAGAAGCATCTATAGTCCCCAGATCTGCTCCTTAGGAAGCTGGTTGCAACCCGGAGTAGACTTTATAATCAACCGACTCATAACATCTTTAGTCGTGATTTAGAATAATAATAATAATAATAATAATAATAATAATAATAATAATAATAATAATAATAATAAAGATGAACCCAGGTTCGAATCCCGGCGTAGTTTGGTGATTTCCATTCAGGGCGGCTCTGAGGTCGACTCAGCCTCCTTTCCACAGAGTATCAGGATCTTTCCTGGGGGTAAAGGCGGCCGGAGCGTTGTGCTCGCTACACAACCTCCCTCTGCCGACGGCGACGAATAGGTGGAGCCCTACCTTCATCTTCCCTTTGGGCCACATCGTCTTGTAAGCAATAGCACGGGAGTACCTTTACCTTTACCTTTACCTAAGTCTTCTCAGCTCAAGGAACATTACATTAGATTAGTTATGCTGATGCTTTCGGTGGTGTCCTCCTCCAGCTGCGACCCACAGTGGTTTCGCTAGTGCAGCACCGTCGCACCCAGTGACCGGCGGGAGGTGGCCGCGAGCGCCCTGGGGGCGGGGGTGGGGGGAAGGGGGCCGCGGGGCGCACTTTCGCCCGGGCGATCCCGCAGCGCCCATCGATCGCCAAGGAGGCGGCGGCAGAACCCTCGCTCGCCGCCAGAACTTTCTCCGGTGCCTCCCGCCCCGGCCTCCCGCCGCGCCTTGGCTCCGCGTGCAGTCTGCCCCCGGACAAAGCGTTCAACAGGTCAATACTCTTCCCCTATTTGTTCCTGGTCGTCGTTGTTATAATGTGCCGGCATCGAGACGGGTTTAGCGCGTAATTGTGACGGAGCGAAGTCCAGGAGGTTGTTTCTCCCCTCCCTCTCCCCCACCTCCACCCCGTTCGTTTCCTTCACACGATTGTTCTCTTCCCCTTTTTAGCAGCGTCGTTACGAAAGCCGGCGGCCCGCTTGGGTTCGCGGTTTGTAAGTTGGCTCTTCTTTCGTTTCCCGCGGCCTTTCCGTTCTGCTTTACTCGTTGCGTTCCCGAACTCTCGGGGAAGTGCGCGTTTCTGCCGCAGTAAACGCTGCTCTCGTGATCGTTACTTTCTTTTATCTCCCCTCTTCTCAGTTGAGGCGTAGTAAGTCTGTTGGTTTAGTGCGTGAGGTTGGCATGTTTCCAAAGTGACGTTGCGAGGAGGTGGAGAGTTTTCAGAAATGTTTGACGTCCGAAAGGAAGTTGAAAGCCTTTAGAAGTGTTTCACGTTCTAGAGGACTTGTGTAAATTGTTTCTACATTCCGTACAATAGAAATAAATTAAGATTCGTGTTAAGGAAAATGTTCTATTCTGCTTCATTCCTTTATCTGCTAAGAAAACCAATTTCTCTTAAGAGTATGGTTATTCCTGGGTTGTTATTTCGAGTGATAATTGTAACAATTTAGTGTTTTCTTCAAAACATTTCAGTTTGATTTATTAAATATGTTGTGTACTCATGTTTAAATTGCATTAAATTACTTCAGAGGCAATCTCATATATAAATTACTAGTCGCACCATTATTTTGGGAATATTATGCGTATGTTTGTTGTTCCAAATCCATTGTTGCCATTTTTTAGTATACTTCATAATATTGTTTAAATTATTTTTAACGTCTGGAAACTCTTATTCGCAATTAGTGCTTCTCCCTACATGGGAACCTTTACCCCAATCATTACCTCTCATATGATCGAAATCTTACCTGATATGCTATTCCAGTAAACATGATGTAAGAAAAAACATGAGCATGTGTGATCAGGTCGTAGATGCTATGTAATACCGGGTTCATTTACGGAAGTTGTCAGTCTACCTATGTAACTGATAATCGTTGACAAACAATCGTTTTTGTGCCGCGTTGCTCCGTCCTTTTAACCTGTCGACGTAACACTATGCTGTAACAGACCCACTGACCAACATACTCGCATTAGCAGCACATTAGAAATCGCACTCAGCGCCAAAAGTAGTCAACGTCTCACATTATTGCTTCAAGCGAAGATTTTAGGCACGTAATGTGGTAACAGAGCGAAGTAGGATTGCGTTCTCGATTTTCAACTTTTTAGGTCAAGAATCATATTTCGATTCCAGTTGTTTCTGTTCCCTTCAGGGCACTGTGAAACACTAAATGACTGCGAAACCTCAGAATTTTAGGTCCAAAAAGTGATGATTTAGGCATCTAAAATAGGTAAAAAATAATAAAATTAGGTACTATTATGTATGCAAAGTGACGTTTTAGACCCATAAAATAGGTTACAATATGATTAAACCAGACATTTAACAAACATTAGACATGAAAAGTTGTTTCTGACTTCTAAAATTTATCACTAAAGGATGAAATTAGGCACTTTTTTATTATTTAGGACAATCAAGTATTTTTACATTTATGAGAGTGACTACAAGCATACTATTTTATTCACTTTCATTTCTTTCATTTCATTCATTCAGTCATTCTTTCACTATTTTCATTCCATACCTATCAACAGCTCAGCTGCACCTGGAATGGGTGCAATTGCGTAAGTTCGTGTTGATAGGCGCCGGGCATAAAACATCCCCTTTTTATTGACTTCCAGAGCTCCTTATGTTCTTTGCGTTGGATGAGAGATTTCGGTGCGTACTCGGTTGCGTACTCGTATTTGATCAGGGAATATTCGCATGTCGTGAAATTCGGAAAAGTATGTGCGTTTCGGTATAACAAATTTAAAAAACGAATAAATCAAAATACGATAATTCTTCAAAATTTCTCGTTTTAGGCAGTTTGAGGCAAAAAAATTAAAATGGGCATCAACTGCCCTTTTAGGTCATTTTAGGCGCTGTTACATGCTTTCAGTAGATCTATTTTTTCATGATTCATAAACATTTGCAATTATTTCCCACAACCTCCTATATGAATTGAAATAATTCAAGGTGTTGTCGTTGACAACTATTGTTTACTTCACCAAGAGCAGCTTTCGATGGTTTATCCATCATCAGTTTTCCGATACAAGAAAATATAAACAAAAACATTAGAAGTAACGGAGAACGAAAAGTGCATGGTTATATATTACATAATTTAATTTTAAAACATCTTAAGAAATGAATGATGCGAAGAATTAAAGAAAGAAAAAAGAAGGAAACGGAGAGTTAGATCGTTTAATAATACAGTAATTTTGTAAATCTAAGCAAGAAAGTGAATGAAATAAACGATAAAATTTTGTAACAGAAAATATGAAAAGTAAGTTGAGCAGTTTCTCACCTGCTGTATGGAAGCCACTAAATCGTCGACGCGGGTTCGGGCGGGCCTACCAGCTCGTAAAATAACTAGACATTTGTCCTAAAATCAGAGGTCAATTGATCACTAACTGAGCAATATCGTATATGTCTCGTCCTAACATCAGCAGTGAAATTCCCTAAAGTGGGTACCAAAGTTTAGTAAAGTTCTTCTGCAAATCAAACAGTTTTTGATAACAAAAAACTTCGGGTGTGACTTGAGTAAATAATTTTAATTTAATGTTTTAAATAAATTTTACTTTTAAAATATTTAGAAGGTAATATTGTTTTACGAGATGAGTAATTTCTTCCTGACATTCAAAAGACAGAGAGTTCTACTACTGTCTTCAAAGCGTTTCATTCACGGAATGTCTTAATTTCAAAGTATGCTATGCCGGAAGGACAAATTGGAACAGGTTAGACCTAAATGTTCACATACTTTTTGTTTCAGGTAATTGAATCATTACTGCCTATTTAATGGTAATTGAGACTGACGTTTCTAAGGTCAAGTCGCGTGACATGAAAACGCAACAGAAAAACTTGAGGTAATGGTTGAATAAAAATAGAGAACATTCTCCAAAACATTTGTTAAAGACGTCATGCATTTCCTAATACTCGCAATTATATGGCATTTAATATATATATATATATATATATATATATATATATATATATATATATATATATATATATATATATATATATATTCGCGACTGAATTGCTGCTAAAAATTCCTCAAGCTGATGGTCCTTATAATCCGCATATTTTCCGACTTCAGGATATCTTTTTTATTTGTGTTTTATAACGATCATATTACTGTAAAGGCAAGAGAAAATCACCATTGTTGAAGTTGTAAACATCGAAATAAAACGATTAACGCATTAAAAAGATAAAAAAGAAACTAATGGGCTACTTGACCCCAGTGGAAGCGTGGGTGCAAGTAGCCAGTTTTTTGAGATTATGTGCTAGCAAGTAGGAAATCAGAAAAAAATGGGAGGGCGTTCTACTAATGAAGTTATCATAGCTGTTCTATTAATGAATATATAATTACTAAAATATAAACTTATCCTTTAATCAAGTGTCTTGAAATCCAATGTAGGGATACAAGTTTGCAGTGCTCAAATTCCCCCAAATTAGAACGCAGACACTTAATAGAGTGCTGTAAATTACAGGTGTATCAACAAATTATGCTAAATGCGTTAACGCACTTTTTTACCGTCGCACGGAAGCAACTGCAAACTCACTGGTCAATGCAATGTATAAGCGATACCACTGCTGAAAACATTATTTTCGCGTCCAAGTAGTACACGAAGGGTCCAAGAAGCCCGTGATGACGGTACCCCTATATTTTTACGAATATATTCGTATAAATCGTGATGGAAATTACACGTCTATGATATGGCAATTATATAGATTTCAATAATCGATTAGTGGCGAAAGCCAAAATCAGGTAACTCCACTCTCAGCGATTTTGATATATTTTCAAATAAAATTTTAAAAACGGTTTTTGTAATGTTCACTCATAAATCCAAAAGAATCGTTGAAAATTATTTTGCTGTAAGAATGATATTATAACGAGCTAATTATTAAATAATGAAATTTTAGACTACAAGAAATAATATCCTTAACATCGTTTTCTTTTAGAAAGTAGCGTTAACAGATCTCAGTAGCATGTGGTGACAGATGAATGCTCTTCTATATCTTTTTTCATAATAATTTGTGACATTCCTTTCATTCTGTTGATCTGCTCTCCAAAACTCCGATTTTATCTCTGCCTCTCTGTAAGAGTCACCAAAATAGAAGTCAACGGTCAAAAAGTACAATGGCGCATATAGTTTTCATGCTCTCGACTACCGCTGATCTTAGAAATAATCTTTTACTAATATAACTGTTCATAATCTTGAATTATGTAATTTTTCTAGTTTGTACTATTTTTATTATACAATTTTATAATTTCATGAAACTCAATCATATTTTTCAATTTCTTGTTGTACGAACGGCTTCTCTATTAAACGCTGTACAATACACTCATTCTCAGCATATAAACGAAGTTTGCTGAGATTTTTGTTTTCAAAATATCTTACCAAATTGACAATTGTTAACTTTGATACTATCACATACTTAATAAGTTGCAATTTTAACAGTTAAAAACACGCTTAATATAATCTATTAGGTTTATGTACTACAATCACTACTAAACGTGTATATCTTGCACAAAAGCGCACATTTAAATTACGCTGTTCATTTACTGCCCACTGCCTTCGAACTGCATCGAGCGTGTCAAGAAACCGCTCGGGAAATCGGCAACATGAGGCCTTGACTGGCGCTTATCCTATCTGTAGGAGGGGGAGTGAATCATGCAACAAACGCACGCTGCGAGGATGCCGATGGGTCCCAGCGACTTCTTCGGCGTTGCGGAATCTTAAGAGGACTAATGCGCCGACGACCGAGCGATTTAATACATATCTCAACAAAACAGATTATACAGAATCTTGAAAAATGTGTCTCACTGAAAAAACATGTAGGCTATAATTATTTTTAATATAGTTTATCTTGACATATTTTCTCGGGCTACCGCCGCTAGCCCCGGTAGCCCACAGTATACGCCACTGAACAAGTACCACACTCCCTCGTGCGTTTGCACACTGCGGTGACGTGCCTTAGCGCCCTTATCCCGCGCCTTAACCGCGCCAGGGGAAGTTCAACAACACGTGCCTTGTGCAGCGGCACGCCTCAGCGCTCTTGCCAGCCCCGGCGCACGCGTTGCCCCCCCCTCCCTTACGAAAATTAATACCTCGCACTTAACTAGGTGGGCCTTGCGAGCGAAGAAAGTAAAAAGTATTGCCGGCTCCGTCGCGTGCTCTGGGGTTTTTTACTCTTTTACAAAAAAAACGGTGGAAAAATAAAAGTAAACCAAAAAAGAGGTAGGAGTAAAAACGCGGCTCGGATATTCACTAGGCTTAGCTTTGAGCGCGTCTACAGCTGTACTGTGATTAACCCGCCTACTTGGAGGGTCTAATTCAGGACAGTTTTATCTGGCCCTCGGTGGCGCCCACTCCACCCACGGGCCAGCGCCCACGGCTCCTCGTGGAACCAGCCAGCCTCTTCCCCTCGTTCGCCGCCGGCCAGACTCCCCGGCCTTCCGCCCCCGGTCGACGCTCACTCCCTGTTCTTTTTCCACCTCCCCATGCTCCCCCTTGTTCCTCTTCCCCTTCCTCCTCCTCCCTTCCTCCTCTTCGCCTTTCTTCTCTTCCTTCCCTTTCTCCTCGTCCCCTTCCTTTTCTTCCTCCCCTTCCTCGTCCTTCCCATTCCTCCTCTTCTTCCCCTTCATCCTCCTTCTTCTTCACTCCTTCAATGTCTTTCTCCTCCCCCTCCCTTCTTCTCCTCCCCTTCCTTCTCCTCGTCTTCCTCCCCTTCCTTCTCCTCCTTTTCCTCCCCTTCCTTCCTCTAATCCCTTTCCTCCCGTTTCTCCTCCTCCCCTTCCTCCTCCTCTTCCCACTCTTCCCATTCCCCCTCCCCTTCTTTCTCCTCCCCGTCCGTGCTCGCCCTTGTCAGACCCAGCTTCCTCACCAACTTCGTCCGCCCCCACCGCTTGGTCCACCTTCCAACTCGCACTCCATATCTCGTTTCCCGCTGCTCGCCTCTATGCGCGTTCCCTATCATCCAAAATCCGTTGCTACCGTCTCTTTGATCGCCGACCACGTTGCCGCCGCCTCCACTTTCATTAACCCTTTTGCCATTGCCCCTTGAATCGCCTAGCAGCTCCCGTCACAATGACCGCCGCCGCTACCTCTATATGTTCCACCATCTCCCGGCATCTAGAGCCGCTTTGGACGCGAGTAAATAACAGCGTTGCTTTAGTTATCTCCTGAGGCATCAATCTCCATTTGGGCGATAACTCTTGTGTGTACAATCAGTACTACAAACGCCACCTCCAACACTACGTTCAATACCTAGTTGTTGCAGTCTTCTCTATATAGCCGCCACGAAACTTCGTTACCATGCGTTCCTCGGTTACATGAACGAGTTATCTCTATAGCCACTATCTACATGCTCCCCTCATCGCCGCTACCAGCCAGCATCGCTTTCTTCGACTGTTCGCATCATCATCGCATTACCTTCATAGTTTTTAGAAACACGCTTGCTACTGCGGCCACTATTCTCAAATTCATCTCATCACGCCACATTCGTCCCTCTTTCCATCTTAAATGCTCTCATTGTCAAACCCCTTATCGTTTCCCTTTTGTCGTTCAGCCGTCCTCGTCACCCTCACCGTTCGCAGCACATTTGTCGTCCTCGTCGCTCTCATCGCTTTCGTCGCTCTCGAAGCACTCATCGCCCTCGTCGCTCTCGCCGTCCTCGTCCTCGTCGCTCTCGTGGCCCTCGTCCCCATCTGCGTACCTCACCTTCCCTACAACTCCTACTGCTCTCGTTAACCCCGCTGTACCCGTCTCCACCCATTCAACCTGTCACGACTCCTTCGCCCCTAAGAGCAGTTCTCGGCCGCTCCGCGCGCTCTCCGTCTCTCGCCCCTCATCCCTCTCATCTCCCTCAGCCTGAGCTGCCGCCGCCGCCTCGCATTTGCATCGCTGTGCGCGGAGAGGAGGGCGAGTAACTGACGGTCTCCCCACCTCCTCCCCTTCCAACCCCGCCCTCCGGCCGCCCACCCCGCCACCCCTGCGCGCCGGGCACGCGGCTGCGGAACGCATGCAAAACACGGCCGCAGTAACCCTGGCAACTCCGCCTTACCTGGCGCGCGCGGCGCAGGGGGGCGGGCCGCCAACGGCGGCGGCGGCGGCGGCGGCAGGGGCACAGGTGGCTGCGGACGAGGCGCCGAGCGCCAGGGAAGACAGGCCGCGAGGATGAAAAACGGAAGGGCTGACCTTAGCGATGATGTTGGATGATAACCACCACAATTTAGGATGATAACCACCTTCAAATTTTTTCCATCGATACGGCAAAGCACGCTTAAAACAGCGCAAGTCTCGTGGCCGTTGACCACTCGGGGTTTTCGGAAGTTGTTTATGTTAGAAATAATGGGAGGGTCAATTATATTTTAAACGTCGGCAAAAGTCAGTAAGGCCATTCCTCTGTGTGGTATTGCAGTAAAACGCATGGTGATTGATCGGACCTGAGTTCGGACTGTACCAATCTACAGACCTAAATTCCAGTGTCGGCATGCAGAAACTTTTTTGCTGGATGGAGAGTCTTTGCAGGTTTGTGAAGTAGTATAATATTACTTAGCCGTTACAATTAATGCGAGAATGTATGTGCTTTGTAGCACCACTAGTTTCGTGTTTCTTTCTTAACTGGAATTAATTCCAAGATGATTAAAGAGAATAGAATCCTCAAGAATGTGAGATAAAAATTTAGGGAGGATGGAAAATAATAAGGGAATGTACAATCAGAATTGAAATATATTCAATTTAAAGGGGTAAATGGAGTACGTTTGAGAGACATTTTGAAGGGTGACAGTGTAAGTCGGGATAATTCAGTGGTGGCGACAGCTAAATCAATGAATATGACAGGAATGACTGAGTGAAAACGACAAATGTAACGGGATTCGTAAAGTTACCACAAGAAGTTTCGAATTCTTTGGGTGGATGAATACCATTTTGGAAGTAATTTTTTATTAAGTTTTGAAAACATCATTATTTGTTTTCTGTTACCGTTCGAATATGCGAATAAAGTAAATAGAATTGTATTTCAAAGTGGAGATTTTGTAGTTTATGCAACCCTCAATATTTTTAGTCATTTAACATAATGTGGCAATCTATTTTCAACCCACATGGGATGTTCTAGATAACTTATGACTGTCGAAGACGACTACCTTGAAGCTCACTTCTTCCTTTTTGTCGTAGGTATAACTGTATTAAGACCTGTTTCTGTTTCTTAGTTTTTCCTCTTGTAGTGATAGGGTTTAAAAATTTCTCTGAAGAGTAATTTTTAATCTCTTGTGCTGTTTAAAACTTATAAAAGCATCCACATGAGTGGGCAAATCAAATTTTCACCCCTCTGCGTAAAAACACTAAAACGTCATTTGTAGTGGCGTTATTTTTCTTTGTTACTGAACTGTCATGACACCACTACTACTATATATGGTAATAATCATGAAAAACTGAGTGAGACTTGTGTGAAATAAACACACATTTGCGAAGGGAAGACATAAAAGTTACATTTTCTGTCCTAAGTGAAGAAATACTCTTAATTTCACCTACGAATCGTTTATTACTGACCAAAATGAAACAAGAGGTGCTAAAACTCACTTTCTAATATCATTTGTAGCAGATACGTAATAATATATTTTAAACTGTATCCTAATTCTTCAGCCAACAAATGAAACGAGCTCTTCAGCAAAAGTAAGAAATTGTTATAATTGAACCAAAAAGTACTTGAGAATTACTAATATTTCAAGATTTTATGCATAAAATTATTTAAACATATGATATTAAGGAATAGTTAGCTTTCAGAACGAAAGTTTCAAATTTTAATATTACAAATACGAACATTTATATTTATAATATATAGGCTTGAACATTTTGAATTTTAGCAATTTTTGAAATCCATGATATAATGAAAATCGAATGTATGCCATACTCTTAAGAGAACTTTACTCTTTTCAGTAAAATTTACAACAAAATATGTATTTATATATTACCGTGATATCTCTCGTTTCAGGTAAGTTGTTCATTATTTCTGAAATTTGTAAAAGACATTATTCTAAAACCTAATTTACAACTAGTAACGCCTAGTCTACTAGGTTACAAATAGTCTAGCCCGTATTTTAATGAAAAAAACGCGAGATGTACTCAAGTTTTCGAAAATTTGTACATGACCTTATATCAAAATTTATCTTTAAGAAACCGATTTCAGGATACAGGGGGAAAATCTCTATCTTCATAATTATATTTGTAGGAAGACACCGAAAAAATTTTGAACGTTTCGCAACGAAGAAATTTTTGAAAAATCAGGGTTTTCAACGAAAATGAGACCTGTATCATTCTCTTAAACGTTCTTTACACTATCCAACAACAAAATATAATCTAACATCAATGAAGCTATTTTTGGAAAATTTGACAATGTCGTAGGAGCTTCGTAATGTGTAAAGTAACCCTCAAAATTAAAATATTGATTTAAAATTCCAGAGGCCGCGACATCAGCCAGATCAATCGTGAAATATCAATTTTGGAGAAAATCGACTGAATGGTTTAGTCGCTAGCGTTGTTCAGAGACGGGCGGACGGACGGACGGACGGACGGACGGAAGAATTTTTCACTATCAAGGACCCACATAAGATGGGTTGTGGCTACACCACGTGTTGGAGAATTTTTTCTAAATTTAGCAACTGGATTTATCCATTTTTTCGTTACCATTTCCCGGCAATAAACGATTTTCTACCGAAAATTCGCGTTTTCTTTCGCGCAGCATTACATAATTTTCTATCTACTCCGTAGCGAGAAAGTAAAAAGAGATTTCTTTTGGACAAAATGTCTGTATTCAATTCAAAATTCAGGGTTTTTAATCTACGGATCTATTGATCTGCAACATTTTTATAAGTGTACTTCTACCAACACATTTTTTTTTAAAAATGGAGCCATTTCTGATAAAATATCAAAAATATTATTATAACTTCATGTAAAATACATTTAAAATTGAAAGTTGGAAATTCACAAGTCAAGTACTGTTTAATCGAATGGGTAATATCTATTTTGGGGAAAATCCTGTTTGATTGTGGCGCTAATCTTGTTCACAAACGACTGGTAAAACGTTTTGAGAAAATCCATAGTTTAGAATCGACCCACAAAACGTAGGTTTGAACTAGAATTTTTATTCGAGAAAGTAATTTACTACATAAACGAGAAAAAAATCCACTTTGAAATATTAGGGACTCTCAAAACGTGATTTTCTCTCGATAAGGCACATTTTCCTGCAATATTATATAAATTTACGATCCTAAAAAGTTGATGCGAGGATAAAAGAAAAATAATAGATATAACGCATTTGCGATATTTGTCACATTTGTTTATCAGTCAAATATTAACCTGGGAGAATTGGAGAAATACTTAGCAAGGCAGAAAATTTCATGTCGGATAATGCATACTTTTTCGTAACACACTATAAAATCTTCTTTCCGCATGACTAGCATATTCAACAACTACAAGCTCCCAGTGCTATCAGTTAATTAAGTTTTCTGAACAAAAGATGCCATAAAGGTGAACGGTACGAAGGCAATTTTCATCCATCTACAATAGAGATAATGACGCCGCCTGCAGCGTTGCGGGTAAAGTTACTATCGAATAGTGCTAACCACAGAGACGTTAGGCATTACACGCATTCGTAAATGCATCTGTGGAGGACGCAGTAGCTCCAAGCTTCTGTTAATAAACGTTGCTCGAAGATGCAAACTTTGGGGCCGTGTGAGTGTGTAGTATTGTTGGGGACACCAGCAACTCTAGTGAAGCTCACTGAGCTCAGCGATATTATGTCTCCGCCCTATCCCAGAGTCTTGAACCCACTTCTTTGGATCAAGGAAAAGACCTAGACTTTGCGCCACCCATTCCATAATTCCAGATTGGCGCCACCCCTTCCATAATGCACGAGTTTGACCCAGCCACGCTTTTGAGGCCATGCTTCGCGGACATTGAATACTCGGCTGAGTTCTCGAAAACCTCTGTTTCGCTGTTTTGGCAATGTAGTAAATTTCGCCAATGAGATATTCAAATGTCAGTTACTTTCTAACGTTGTCCAACCCCGGGTGTAATATGTCTTAGGATGAACAGAATCACACATTTGGAGCAATAGCGTAGCGTGATCATTTTTCCTGGGTATGCGCCAAAGCAGATTAACGTATTATTTAACACTCTCGATCTGCCTGTTTTAAAGGAAGATTTGGTGAAGGTCTTTTAGTCCTAACTTCTAGTTCCCCCTCATAATTTAAATTACTGAAGTGTGTTGGGGATTGTAACTAAGAGTCTATGACATAGTCGTCTGGTAAAGCCATATTTCCTACAGAATACAATAACACTTGTATTATTCATCAGCTATTGATCTGAACTAAATGCGATAAACTAACATTAATTTCTCACCTGTCAGATACAAAGAAGTGAAATCTTTTTAAATTCTTGAGCTGGCTCGTTTCACTATAATATATAAGGTCGTCCCACAATAATATAGAATAAATACAATATTTCAGTGAGTTTGTCAGTATTGCAAGAACTCAACTGAGGTTTTATTCTCTGACCGTGCATGCAGATGTCGCACACACAGGGGTGCGGGGGTGGCGAACGGTTAGCCTGCACATCTGGGCACCACACCAGCGAGTGTCTTGGCGTGAGAGGGCCCGCCGTAGGCCTCGACTGATCTCGAGGATTGCCGAAAGGCACTTTTAGGCGGACCTTCGGGGGAACCAAGCAGCCCGTATGAACAGAATATCTGCGTCTCCGGGCACATGTTTTGCGCATGCATTCAAGGCTCCGAAAGGTCAGAGCCTTCGTTCTCCCTCGCGTAAGTTCGCAATTGAGCGGGAAGTACAAGACGACAAACCTACAAAGCGATCATCCGATTGTTTATTCGAAAATTATCAATAAATACATTACAAAGTAATTTTTTAAATGAAAAGCATTTTTTGCTTTTCATAAAATATTTGGTAGGCTCCTCCTTGCCGCTTAATAGGAAGCTACGCCACTGATTTAGAGTTGATTTATTAAGCTACTCGATTCGTATTCGACATGAAATGAACCTACCGGGGTTTTCGGATCCCGATGTGTAGCGCAATAGGAATGCCAAAAAACAAAAGGTCCCAATTTTCTTCGTCGACGCTACTGTCGCTGTCGTGACCACCGTCAATGTCCCCAACCAGGCCACTGTCGTGTCCGTCAACGAACGAACCTCCATCGTGGCCTCTGATCATGCTTACAGAATGCATCATAATTACGTCTTATATATACGAGTTCCCTAAAATACAATTAAATTCACTGCTCTCGCCGCCAAAATACCGCAACCCCTGAGATATTCTGTTGAATAAAGTGATATGGATATTAGTCTCTTCAGGTATTTAAGTTTTGACACAGAAGATCTTCAGCATGGGGAGGAATGAAAACATTTTTGAAATTTGTTCTGGCGTGACCTGCGTCCTACAACGGTTGTGAACGACAAATACATTGGATATTTTGTTGTATAATAAGGGTTTTATACGTTTTTTATTGAGTATGACACATTACGATACGATACGTGTACATGGGGAAATGCTAGTCAAACCTACACAAGTTATGGAGGATCGGACAATCCCCCTAGTAGCTTTCTCTTTAATCGATGTTAAAGAGTATAACGGTTGATATAAGGGAGAAAAATCATAAAATTACGTTTCTTTCGAAATAATACGCAATAGGACACTACGAATATTCATTCAATTTAGGTTTTACTAATTCATGCAAATTTACATTTCCGTGTATGTCATCGAAAAGTGGTAGCCCGAAGAAGATAAGGACTAAACCCCAGACATATTCTAACTTCCATGATTTTGACCCAGCATTATGTTACATGTGTACTTGGGTTCATTGACGCACGAAATTGAAACTTCCCGATTCCACGGCTTGTCTTATCGCTCAAGAATGTCTAAGAAAAAAGCACGAAAACGCGGCCCGGCGCCATGTTTCTCTTATCAGGCGCACGCCTCCAAGTTTCAAAATAGCTCATTCAGTGCGAATCCATTTTGAACCGCCAGATTGCGATATCACCTCCTTGGGCCTTTTAATTTCCCTCGCTCTTGAGCTCCATACCTCGAGATCCTCTCCCTGCGCCCAAACTAATTCTAACTTCGCTTTATACTTATGGGAAATCTTTATTTGATAATTAAGTCGTTTCATTTTAAAGAAGGGAGAAAAAGAAACGACGGGCTAGCCGATGAGGAACTTAATTAACTTAGACCGGTCCGTCGTCGCCCGAGGGGCTCGTGCCCCGCCCCTCCCTGCACCCCCCAACCCCCATCCCCTCGCACCCCGCTCTAGGTCGTACGCCCGCCGTGACCTGGGCCTGGCAACGGCCTCAATTAAGGCACGGTTTACGGCCTGGCACCGTCGTCCATTGCGGTCCCGAACTGCCTTGGATGCCCCGGCGTCGGGCCTCTGGTTCACCTTTGCTCCCATCCCCCGTCCGCTAGGCCTGATTGTGATGTGCAGCTCGCAAACATATCTACATAGTACTACGTAAGGTTGGTTAGATTGACTTGCCCTTTTCTTTCTTGGTGTTAGAAAAAATATGGCACCGCAAAATTGGTTTCTCGTGGCACACTGAAATACTCTTTAGGGAGGCACAGTAGACAGTCATATCACCAAGCAACATTAGTGTCAAGGGAATATTGACGCTCGTCAATAATTGACGAATCGAGTGTGTCATAATATTAGATTCAAGTTCAATGACCTCTTAATCGGGTTAAAACGCTTTGCATTAAATTCTTGTTATATTGTACTAAGCGTCAGCACGAATTTCGTGATCAATCACCCTGGATTACATTATGGCCAATGTTCCAAAATCTGTGGTGCTTACTACAAATTTATACCAATTGTAATCGAAAGAAATCGAAAGTAAACTAAAAAACGTATTAATTGAATCAAAATTATTGAGTAACTCTGTCCAAGTGATAACGTTTTACCAAAAATTAACTTTGAGATGTAATAAATATTGATCTGTTATTGTTGTGGTTGATTACTTCGTAACTCACATTACATACAGAGAAGTTAAGTACGTAATAAATGCATACGTCCTAGTGTTCAACGTGTCAAAAGTAACAAAATCGGCTTGATTAGCACAAATATGAAAAGTTAAGTTGTGAATTCTACGAATTGGAGTGAGGCAAACGAGAGCCTGTTGCTCGCACAAGTGTTCTTGATACACGAGCTCCCTAGCCCTTGCTCAGCGCTGAATAGCACGGCCCGTTGCGATTCTTGGGTCCATTTTGAAACGCCACGTACCATTCTACAATGTTGCTCACATCCACCATCTACCTTCAAAATAACCGTACCATGTTTCGGGTCAAGCTTGGCGCGGTAGGTTCAAACCAACCGTTGCTACGCTCTTTTAAGTTGTGATGCAGTCAGAGCCCTCCTCCCACCGCACCCCTCACTGGGGAATATCAAGAAAACTTGCGTGTATAGCACCTGTGAATTCCGGTGCTTTTGTTCATCGACACAGAGCTCTTCAGGGAAGCGAATCAGCGGTGCTCGGCGGGAAGTCGTCCGTAAGTTGCCGCAAAGTACAGCATTTTCGGCAATTAAAAGATGATTAAAAAATTCGTAGAAGTAACTGTGCATTCGGTTGTAAGACGGTCAAAGGATAATTTTTTTTACAGACTTCAGGTAATGAAGTTATCATCTAATAGATGGAAAGTTTATACGAGTGAAAAGGATCACATGAACACACTTACCGGCTAAGGTGGCTCAGAGCATGATGTCACTGTAGTACCTCTGTCTGGGTGGTCCATGGAAATGGGAAACCCGCAAGCCGACTTGTTGATCCCTGTCACCTCCCGTGATAACTAATGCACACGGGAATAATGACCATAGCAATTGACGCGCCTGGAAACACGAAATAATCAGTCAGTCAATCAGCCAATCGAAACACTTTTAACAAATACTTATAATACAAGTAGATCCTTGTATGAATATCATGGTTCTGAGCATCCGCACTCCTACTATGCTCTTGTCCCCTCCTCGACTACCCCAACCCCGTCTAAGCAAGGGTCTGCGTCGCCCGGGCCCTTCGTCTCGTAACACGCGCCCCGCCATCCATCTCCCGAGGCGACCTGGAGGGAGGCGGGCTGGCGGACGGGGCGCCGAGAAAGCTGGGTGACCGCGACCAGGACGGGAGCGGAGGGATGTGGGGAGGGGAGGAGAGGAGAGGAGAGCACGGCAGGAAGGGGAGGATGTGAGGCACCGCAAACGCCGCGAGGGGGAGCCTACGAAAGACGGGAAGCTGAGAAAGGACGGGGAGGACGAAGGAGTTCGTGCGGCAGAAATCCAGACTCCCTCAGCTGGCGCTACTCCACACGTGGTTCGCAGACCAGCGGGTGGCGAAGACGTGTTTTTTCGTCGCGGAATTGACCTATGGAATATCAGGTATAAAAAGCTTTCGGGTCCTTTCAAAAGGAGCAATTGAAAGATTGGTTGAGGGAACTATGCCTTCGAAACCGCAGTCTGCGTGAGCTTCATAATGGTGCGACCGGTTGCTCCGTTCTCAGCACGTGAGAAGGGACAGTGTGGTAGGCAAATGGAATAATACTTCGTTGTTTTTGATAACATTTTTCGTGTAAACCTATAATAACTTTATTCGAGCAAATGTGTAAGAAATTTTTCCGAAAGCACTGATAAGCTTGTTTTTTATCAATTAAATAATGGATTGAATATTACGTGAATTTCTTAAAATCATCTGAACACTTGGTCCATAAATATTCAAACTGAATAAATGTGATTAATTTTTTTTTGCGACAGAACAAAAATAAATAGCAGGCGATGATTCCAGTCATAAGTCAAAAATTCTATTGCAACGACATACGTTTCGATCTCTTTTGCGAGATCCTTGAGATCGAAATGTCTGTCCATGAAATATAATTTTTTACTGATGACCAGAATCATCGCCTGTTATTTATTGCATTTTTTCAGTGATCCTTGAAAAAAAGTCTGTATAGTCGATAGTAATATGACCGACAGAGGTAGCTCAGGGCATCAGCT
>BLKR01010425.1:0-56461 GCA_011170035.1 Teleogryllus occipitalis | reverse complement strand
AGGGCTAAATGCATGGAGATGGACTTAGTATGTGCCTAGGAAGGCGACGTATTCCGGACAGCCAAGCAGATACTGTCTCTGGTTGCGGAATTCTACGCTTTCTTGGACAAAAGGTAGCTACAAAAAATACATAGTATGAATATGAATGAAAATTTAGAAACAGTTCAATTAAATATATTTTTTCTTTTCAAACGAACGATTTTGTCTTCCATTTATCTTCGTTTTGATCAGAACTTATTATAATGTTATTTGTCGACATGTGATGCGATGTTTTTCCCAAATATTGAGAATTAACGACTTTTTCCCAGCAGCAACTTGTGTTTGATTTTCTCCCGAAGGTTTGTTGATATTTTAATGGTTGGCAACACTTGGATGAAACGCGCGTGATGGGCTGAGAGCCAAGGAATAGAGTGCCGATTGCGTCAAACGAGAAATAAAGTAACAAATTTCCTCAAAACATATTTCAAGACAGTCTAAACAATGAAAACAGAAGACAACCTGATCTTCGACCATGAAAAGCTTCCAAAGAGGTGTCGGTTTGCACAAATAGTAATCCTATTTTTCCGTAATATTGTACATAAATATCACAATAGTACATTATGAAACGATGATGTAATGATGGGTATTAATATACGAGTGTAGTATTACGATACGAGCGAGGTACGAGCGTGTATCGGAAACTTCACACGAGTGTACTAATACCCATTACATCGACTTTTATATGGTACTCTTTCTACGACTTCTATAAGTTAAACTTTTACATTGAATCGTTTCGTGGCAGTTGACATCGGGATCATCCTGCCCTCGCATGCTGCCGCAGGTGGCTGTGGTTACCAGTCCGCCTGCGAGAGAGTACTGCGCTAGTGAAATAGGATCAAAGTGAAATTACGATCCAATTTATTTTAAATAATATTCCATGAAAAAATTACAAAAAATAAAAGAAATTGTCAGTTTTGACAAGCATAATATAATATCAAATTTAATTTTAAAGTACACAATCGAACGAAACATTTACTAGAACGACACTCAATTATTAATTGTCAACACTTGATTTGTAAACTTTTCTGTGATTGGTCAAGAACCTGTATCATAATGAAATCTGTATCGTAATGAATCTCCTTATGCAACTGACAAATAATTTTTTTTTCAAATATTACGCAAGTGTTGTTTATTAAATATCTCTCACGCCGTTAACATTTCCAGCAATTTGTAAACTCTGTTGAATTTATAAGTTATATGACTTTAAATTATTTTAAATAAAGCTTTCCGAAAACTCAAACATTTTCTGTTAAGAAGTACTTTAATTTCGCATTTTTAGTATCGTTTAAACGATACTTTCTTAAAAACGGCTCCAAATCTTTTAATGAAAATCTTAATTTATGAGGAGGTTTTACTCTTTTTTAACTTTCTTAAAGCAATATTTCGGTTCTGTTATTAGGAAATCAAAGAATTGAGAAAATGTTTAAAATATGTACTTTGTTCGGAGATAGATGGTAGCTGGCTAGAGTATGTCGCAAGTTCGATAAACTAGCCCAGATCAAAGAAAATAGATTATAATACCGAAAGTGGCCTTCTGTAGCACTACTAGGTATGTATGAATAATTATTTACCTTTTATCTCCATTTTGTATTAATATTTGCCTATGTGCGAAATTAATATTTGCCTACACGAAGAACAACTCCCCTCATGTTACGCAGGTTTCTGCTACTTAGACCACACCAAATACGAGTAAAACGGAAATAAATGTAACCTTCACCACACAACAAATGCTGGATCGTACAACTGATTGGAAACTTTCAATATGGCGACCATGTGCATCATATCGGCACACGGATAGTTGGTAGCTTTACTTTCTGTGTAGTACCTATTCACTGACGGGATCCTGTCTTCCGGCCCTGGATGTGGGCACCGTAGACGCCGTTGAGACCTTCAGTGGCCTGTTCCGCAGCGAGCCACTCCGCTGCCATCGGTAGGCAAGTTATTACCGCACCGGATGATAGTGGCAAGGTTGCCTGACCCTGGCGGCCTTTGACCTGGGCGGTCGGCGCCACAGTCATCAACTAGGGACACTGTACGGCAAGAACGCCACCCTACAAAAGTTCTTATTCGTTAATTTTGTTTTCGTTCAATTTTATTGTATTTGTTGGTGTAAAATTAAAATGACAGAAAAACATTTCTGCGTGAACATCGAACCCTGGATCCTGCAAGTACAACAACCATTACTTATGATTAAGAAAGTTTCTAATAATATGAGTCCTAAGCGATGAATTAGTAACTTTTTTGTTGTTGTTGGTTATTTAAGGTCGCATCAACATCAAAGGTCATTAGCGACCACTATTACTGTAGATAGAACTGTAGGGGAAACTATGGGAAGAACACTCGCTATGGTGTGTCCGTGAGCGGTAGACGTGTTTGTGGTGCACACTACGTGATTGTGAGAAATTGTTACACGAGTAAGTGGCTGTAATTCTAAGTGCTGTGTTCTCCATCCATTCAACTAGAAGAGTCAGCTTTTACTCAAAAGTCAGCTGCCCCAGCGGCTGGCATCCTACCACGATGGAAACTTCCACCAACGGCAACATAACCTCAGAATCGACAGATAAACAAGTAAGCAAAACCTTTTCTCATGCGGTGCAATCAGAAATTTACCCTAACAAAAGTCAAGCGATTGTGATTGAAGCTCAAGAAGGTATTAGCATCAAGGATTATGTATCTAAAATAGCCTCAATCGTTAACCCTTCAGATATTCGTTTTGTTTCAAGAATTTCTAATAATAGAATCTGTTTCTTCCTCTCAACTCAAAATATTGCTGAACATATTGTGAATACACACAGATTTATCACTATTAATAATCAGAAACTGAATATACGACCACTCATCAATAAGCAAGTACGGGTTATTATCTCTAATGTGTGTCCTGTTATACCTCACGAGGTAATCCTGAACATTTTCAATAGAAACAACATCAAACCCTCCACTAAGATGTCATTTATCAGAGCTGGGATCTCGGAACCTGGATTCTCTCATATTATGAGCTTTAGAAGGCAGATTTATATAGATCCGGATGATATTGACAAGTTACCGGATTCTGCACTGGTATGTCATCAAGACACAACATACCGTATTTACTTTTCCACCGACAATGTGGTATGTTTTCTATGCAAGCAGGAAGGCCACATTGCTAACCATTGTCCCTCTAACCAAAATCAAACCAATAACAGTGACTTCTCTGCAAAGGGAAATCAATCTGCACCTACTAGTAATGCACAGAAGTCTTTAATCACTGTGCCCCCAATTAATGACAATGAGAATTTTCCTAACCTTCACCAAATAACCCTCCAAACTGATTCCCCTGCAACTGAAAACCAATCTGTTTCCACTATCAATCAACAGAAGTCTTCCACCCCTGTCCTCCCAATTAATGACATAACTACCCCTAATCTCCATGAAGAAATCCCCCAAGCAAAATCACCTACAACTGATAATCAGTCTGAACATTCTATTAATCAACAGGAATCTGATAATGACAATAATTGTGTATATAAACTAAACAAAAGAGGCCCCCAATCTGACTCCTCTCATGTTCCTGAATCTTCAAGTACCACCAGAGAAGCAAATACAGATGAAACCCTGAAACAACCTAAAAGGAAGAAGAAGAAAAAAGAACAACTAAATGAGTCAGGGAAATCTGAAATAACTAAAAGTAGACCTGTAACTGAAAAAATAGAATTAACAAAAGTAGAACAACTAAATGAGCCAAGGAAATCTGAAATAACTAAAAGTAGAACTCTAGAGGAACAAATATCTCCTCTAAAATCAATTATTGAAGACAATGAAAGTAAATATCCTCTTACCTACCATCAATTTAAATCCTTTCTGGAAAATTCTTTTAATGCTTCTGACCCCATCCTCATTGCCAAAGATTATTTACCTGATATATCAGCTCTCCTTCAAATGATGTCTAATCTGTACCAACATCTTCCAAATGCAACAATAAAAAGAAGATTTACCAGACTTTGTAAAAAAATGAAGTCTGTTCTACCACCCTCTGAAGAATCATGTACTGAATCCGACTCCAGTGCAGACATCAGCTCCAACTAATGAATATTCTCCAATGGAATGTCAACGGTTTCTATCCTAGACTAGAAAGTTTACAGCACTTGTGCGACCTTACCCAGCCAGATGTCATCTGCATTCAAGAAACTAATTTTAAAGAGTCCCATCATGGCCATATTAAAGGTTATAAATGCTTCTTCAGAAACAGAACTACTACTAATCATGCCAGTGGTGGAGTTGCAATATATATTAAAGACCACATCCCATATGAAGAATTGAACTTGCAATCTAATATTGAAACAAATGCCATCAAGATACTCTCACCAACTTCAATTAGTATATGTAATTTATACTTACCAAACAGCTACAATTTTGACGCACAAGAATTAATCGACATAATTAATAAACTGGAAAAGCCTTTCCTCATTTTAGGGGATTTCAACAGTCATAACACTGTATGGGGGTCTCATAAAACAGATAACAGAGGCCTAATGCTTGAAGACATCTTTGAATACCACGATTGCATTGTATTAAACACTGGAGAATCTACACATGTCAATATCAACAACAATAATTTTAGCGCCATAGATTTATCTATATCATCAGCATCCCTTGCACACAAATGCTCTTGGAACGTTTCAGACTACCCATATGATAGCGATCATTTCCCCATTTTTATTGATATTAACAACATAAATATTACACCTGCTCCTTCAGTCCAAATAAACAGATGGAACTTCAACAAAGCCAATTGGGAAGAATATCAGAACTTCATTTCTGCATCTCCAATAGACGATAATATTCCCTTTAAATTTAATAACATTGATGCTACCATCCAAGCCTTCTGTAATTTGATTATTACTGCAGCAAACTTGGCTATTCCTAAGTTATTTTTCAATATTAAAAGAGCAAACACACCTTGGTGGAATGACGACTGTAAAGAAGCAATAAGGAATTCCAAACATGCATTTAACCGTTATAAGAAACATAAATCAACTGAGAACAGGCTTGAATACAAAAGGACCAGAGCTATCACCAGAAGAGTCATCAAAGAAAGCAAAACCAATTCTTGGTCTAAATACTTATCATCATTAAACGGTAACTGTAACATCAATGATACATGGAGAACAATCAAAGCTATTCAGGGAAATAAAAAATCAACTAGTATCCACTTTATTAAAAGCAATGACAAAATACTTACCGCCCCATCTGACATTGCTAACCAATTTGCCAAGACATTCTCCAATAACTCAAGTTCCAACAACTACATGCACGAATTTCTTTCACATAAAAACGAACAAGAAACCAAACTAATTCCTAAAGGGAATGAAATTTTAGCAAATAAATACCAACTTAACGTGGATATCTCACCACATGAACTTGATGAAGTTATTGAATCATCCAACAATTCTTCTCCTGGCCCCGACAATATTCCAAATATTCTCCTTAAAAAGCTACCCCCTAAAGGAAAATATATTCTATTACGCATCTACAATTGTATATGGAGAGGAAAGACCTTCCCAAGCACCTGGAGACTGGCTACTGTCATTCCTGTTCCTAAGCCCGGTAAAGATCCGGCTATAACTGATAACTACCGTCCAATATCTCTAACATCTAATATGTGCAAAATTCTTGAGCGGATCATCAACAATAGACTACGTTGGTTTCTGGACTCCCAACAAATTTTGGCTAACAACCAGTTTGGTTTCCGTCAAGGACACTCCACACAATCTCACCTACTGAATACTGCCACATTCATCCAAGAAGCATTCATCAATCACCAACACGTACTTGCTGTGAACTTAGACATAGAAAAGGCTTATGACATGGTCTGGACCTATAGAGTACTTAGAATTCTTCACAACATCGGTGTTCATGGAAATATGTTCGAGTTCATCCGCAATTTTACACTTAATAGACAGCTTCAAGTCAGAATTAATAATCAAATATCTCAACCTAGGATGCTTGAAAATGGTCTTCCACAAGGGTCAGTTTTGAGCGTAACACTTTTCCTTATCGCAATCAATGACGTGGATAAGGATATTGCCTTACCTGTTACGGTAAGGAAATACGCGGATGACATCATTGTTCTATGTAAAGGCAATAATCTGCTGAACACTCAAGAGTACATGCAAGAAGCTCTCGACAAACTCTCCGAATTTTCCCTGAAGTCAGGATTTAAATTCTCCACCAAAAAATCTGAATGTATCATATTTTCAAGGAATAGGCACTATACGTTGCCGCATCTTTTACTGGGTTCTCATGTCCTACCTGCGGTCCGCTGTACTAAAATTCTAGGCATATACTTTGATAACAAATTGAGCTGGAAACAACATATCCAGAAGCTGATTGACAACTGTAAAAAACGGCTTAACATTCTCAAATATCTTAACCACAACAACTGGGGAGCGAATATAGACATCCTGCTTCTTACCTATAAAACAATTATCAGAAGTAAGATTGACTATGGATCTATCATTTACAACTCAGCTAGCATAAGTGTTCTTAGCAAGCCAGACACCCTACACAATCAAGCGCTCCGCTTATGTACAGGATGCCTCCGTACCACGCCTATTGGTAGCTTACTTACTGAAGCCAAGGAGCCATCTCTACAATTCCGACGCCAATTGCTCGGCATGAAGTATGCAATTAAAGCTGGCTCGTCTATCAATCCAATTATAACCAACAATGTTTCACCATACCTTCGGGATCTCTTCAAGAAACATAAATCAATCATTCCCTTTTATCTAAAAATCAAGGAACCTCTCGAAATACTTAATATTCAACTCTCTCAGATTGAAAAACACCGCCCATGCAAAATTCAACCTTGGCTGTTACAAGAATTCAAAATTGACCTGTCTTTACTGAAACTTGAGAAAAGTTCATCCTCAGATGAATACAGGACATCTATTCTCAATGATTTTGCTGAGAAATACAAGTCACACACTGTTATCGGTATCAAGTCCATTCTCAAGACTGACGGTCCGGAAGTCAATGTGTATACCGCTGAGCGCAACACATTGTATACATTCAAACCCCACGTAAGCCTTACAACTACGGGTTTATATGGAATCATGCAGGCTTTAAAACTGGTCAAAGAACTTACGCACCCCTCTTTCTCAATTGTAACTAACTCATCAAGCACTCTACTCCAGTTAAACCATAGTAAGCGCAAATGCGAAATCTTACAAACAATCACTGAACTCTACCATCAGATATCAGTAACTGGAAAAGATATCTCATTTGCCTGGATCCCCACATCCTTGGAAAACAACGTTACTCAAGAGTTCAGCACAGCGACTTCTTTCTTGGTAAACCTCAAACAAGACAATACAGTTCATAACCTAGTTAACACTACAACTGACATCCTAACATTTATGAACAAAAGAATGTTGACTAACTGGAATCAAGAATGGACCAAATACAAAGCCAGCCACCTCCACAAAACGCAATCAGATTTCTTCTCAGTGTATCTAGATAAACGAATGACTAGGCGAGAACAAGTAGTGCTATCCAGACTTCGCTCCAGACATACTAAGTTAACACACACACACCTGTTTCACAAACTACCCGCACCCCTCTGTGACTTTTGTGAGGTTCAACTAACGGTATCTCATATTTTGAACGGTTGTCCTAAGTTCCAGGAAGAAAGAGATGGCCTATCACCGGAGCAACAATTCGAAGCAGTTGTATATTCCAAGTCCTATCAACAGGAAATCATAAGATTTTGTCAGAACATTAATATATTTAATAAAATATAAGTGGTTCCCTGTACATATTATCATACCAGCCATGATTGGATGTCAAGTTTTGTACTATTATTTTGTACCTCATTTCTATTGTAAACTTTGTGCTATGTATATATATAAATAATGTAAAATCAAATATGAATATGTAAAATACTGAAAAGTCGCTAAGAACCTTTGGTTGATGCGACTATAATAAACAAAAAAAAAAAAATATGGGAAGAACACGTATGACACGTATAGGAAGACGCACACAAACATCCATGCCCGAGGCGGGATTCGAACCCGTGACCCTTCGGCCCGAGATCACTACGACACTACTGCCTTAGCGATCTCGGCCACCGGGCCGGCGAATTAGTAACTCTTTATCTAAATAAAGCTAGAACAAATGGAGTAGGTAGCGTCTCTGATCCACTCCAAAATTGGTAAGCTCATGTTAAGGCAATTTACCTAAAACAAATCACATATTCAGGAAATACATATTTATGTGTTGAGAATCAAGTGTTTATGGTCTAACACCATCTTGAAAACTGATCTGAAATTGAAGAGCTTATTTCCGAAGTGAGTTGTCTCCACTAGCGGTCGTTTTCTTCGCTTGTCCATCCTGCTTCCAAATCCTGTGTTCAACAATACATTTCTACCTTTAACGGTGTCCGAATACCATTTAATTCTATAGTGAACTATAGGCCTGAATTTGAGTATTTTTCCTGCCCGAAAAATTGTATTTCTTGGAAATATGACACATGAAATATGAAACACAGAAAAGAGGTACGTATTTTGGTCCTCGTTACTTGGTGTAATCAGTAAGAACACTGGTGAGAGAAAAGTAATTCTTGTGTCACATCTAGTTAATATTTAAGCTACATTTACATAATATTTACGTTCTGGAGAGTACAAAGGAGCGAGTATTTAGTATTTCAGGGTATGTCAACTAATCTGAACTCTAGTGCCGTGAGAGTAGTTCATGTTATTGCCGCAAGGAGGGGTGTTCTTTCGCTACAGAAAGTGAGATCCAACGCGAACCTAAACGTGGGTTTGCAGGGATTCTCTCTCTGGTACCACCCTAATCAGAGACACCACCTTAGCAGGAAAAAACTCTAAGATCAAGACATGTTTGGTACTTCAGGTATGAACGTGTATTTGTGTATGTATGAGGGAAGATCAGGGGACACTGAGAGGAAGGGAAGATCGCGCGCGGCACGTGGTTCGTTTACTACGGCACTGCGTCCTATCACTGGTATTGATAGGACGGATCACAGAAAAATACCGCTCAGAACAGCTCGCCGCTAGCATTTGCGACGGTGCACAGGTTCGGCATTCGTGAAACGGAATTCGACCCTGCTGTGTGTCAAAGGTCCACCCCTGTCCGAACTCGGGCCCTAGGACGACCCAATGATAGACGCTGCAGCGGCAACGAATGATGCCACTGAGCCATCTATGTCAGTCCTACATTGGGGAAGATTATCTGTTCTCTCTCTTCAACGCTGGCGCTTCAGTCAACTTTCTTCAAAATTGATATTCTTCAATCGATTTGAATGAACTCGATGTTTTGCTTTTTGATGTTTTCCTTTCTTTGCATGAAGCAGACATTTAAGTTTCTATGCCACTGCCCGACCATTCGACCCAGACGGTACTTCTTGGCAGTAATATGAGTGTCGGCAAGTTAACTCTCAGGATCTGAATTCGGGTCTTGGAGCGGAAAAAAGTTTCTTGTTGAAACCACTTTGGCAGGTTTATGTAGTAGCGTAATGTAATGGTTTATATAGTAGTGTAATATAAGTTAGAGATAATGCAAGAAAGTACGTGCTTTCTTAGTTCCATTAGTTGCAAGCAAACTTATCAATTTTCCGAAAACCAGTTTTTGCAGATGCATATTAAACGTTTGAAGCAACGCTGAGCTGGATCTTCCGGATGTCATCAGGTGAGTGACAAGGCGGAGGTTTCACCCTGGGATGTGTTTGGAGGCTCCCGACAGCCACCCTGGGCTAGGCCGCGCCCCGCCCTCGGCAGGCCGTATTTCACTCGCCACAGATTTACGAGCCCGTCGCGCGGGCAGGGCACCGCGCCCCGGAGACTGGCAGGCTGCAACCTCCCCCAGCCACGCTTGCTCGCCACAAATCGGCAAATCAGGGCAGGACTGTGGTTGAGAAAAATGGAGAAACATTCATGCAGTTCGCGTATTTACAACTAATATAAAGTGAAATTTTACTTCTGCTAGCTCTGTGGACTAGCTATTTTTGAAATTTTTAACACTAATTTATTAAGTTTACTGCCAATTTAATCATGGGTTCGACATACAACATATTACTCCTTACCTGTTGCATATGGACGTGTAATTCCATACAGAATCACGATTCTTGGAAGTTCTCTTGATTGAAAATAAGAGATTATGATATCATTATTGATAAATTATGAGATTGATGGCAACTACTAAATCAGCCTTTCTCAACAATAAAAACTTAACATTTATTCCTATATGTATATATATTATTATTTCTTTCTATCTCATGAGAATTACTTTTCGATATAGAACATTAAAACACCGTACGGGTTTGAATATCAGTTCGTAAGCATACTATAATATCTTGATAGATGGCTTCTCGGCTGACTTGCAGAAAGTTGTCCATGGAATCCTTGTTAAACCAATTCTCGCTTTCCTGCCTAAATTAAAAATGTTCCAGAATGTCCTCAAAGATTTGCTACTACTAACACTGAATATTCCTACAAATTAATACGCGGTCACAACTTTCCCTATATGAGTTTCATATGATACCTTTACTCCCGACTGATCATATTCAGATAATTATTGAAAATTCTCCATCTACGAAGCTACACTAATGTACATCCCCTCGAAACACGGAGTCTATTTTCCAAATTCAAACTACTACATTAAAAAAAATCCAATTACAATTTAATACTACTTAAACAATAACAAGCTCTCAAACCTCAAACAAATCATAAATTCCCGCCTTACTATCATTTACACAATACCTAGTTCATGCTGAAAATCCGTTCGCACCTGGCCAACCGCTTACGTGCGTTCGCTTCAATGTTTTTCTCGAAAATGATCCCATGCGTCTTTCTAAAAGAGCGCGGCTATACAATGCTCTCTCTACACTTTTTCCATATAATGTGATCGAGGCCATGTCCATCTGCATAACGTTATGACACCACGCATGGAATATTAAACTTTGTTGATCGGTTGTCTCGGAACGCAGAAGGGACATGTACGGCGGAAATTTGCGGAGCGCTCACGGTTATTAGGCACAGGAGATGTCGCTTATCATCAAAGTCCTACTACGTGACTTCATGAGGGATGTATGTGGCGGGTGACTTCGAGATACACCAATGTTTGTGCAAACTGCACATGTCGAAGGTCGTTAGACCATGTCCATATGGGGGAATAGAAGATTTGGTAGGAGATAGAAAGAGAGGGAGGGAGAGACAGAGTAAAAGAGAGAGAGACAGAAAGGGATAGAAAGAAAGAGAGAGAGAGAGAAAGAAAAAGAGATAGAGAGAAAAAGAGAGAGAGAAATAGAGAGAGAGAAAAAGAGAGAGGGAAAAAGACAGAGAGGAAAAAGAGAGAGAAAAAAGAGGAAGAGGAAAAGAGAGAGAGAGAGAGAGAGAAGGAGAGAGAGAGAGAGTGTGTGTGTGTTTAACTGTAAATACGCTCGGCAATTATCGTGTGTGGTGGCGAGCTTGTAGCAAACTGCGCAGTTTGTGTTGTGTTTATACAGTATGATACATAATAAATTGAGTACATATCCACAAAATATTTCCTTTTTATTTGTTTGTAAATGTGTACTTACAATGACGCTACCAATCCAGAATTTCAGCAGATGTGATATGCGCTTCATTATAGGGTTTCCTGATGACAAAAGAGAGAATATCAGCATTTGGCGAAAGGCTCGGATACGGGAAGGTTTTCAATGTAGGTAGAAACATTATCAGTAATGATAAGAATATCATTCCGCTCCGAGCAGTCGACCTGTGCGGACCTCTGAGCGCAGCTGCTCTCGGTAGTAGTAACCATTCATAGTGTAAGGTGTATTAGCCGAAAGTTTAGTCTACACAGTGCGCAAATTAAACCAAGTGCAGTGATCTAAAAAGTGAATAACGTTACATCAACTTTCAACAACGCTGGCCTCAGCCAGTGCATTGCCGATGCATTAGCATTGGTTTATCCAACGGTCGGCCAAATGGAGGTCGCGGAAGGCGACGGCCGCGATTTCACAGCACTATACGCTCCAGCGTATCAACCAACGCCAACTCAACAAGTGCAGATGTATCATTACACAGCACCGCAACCAACAAGTATGCAGCCACATATCCAAAATTATAGCCAGCCAATACAGGTCAGTCATTTTGTGCCAGCAGAAGGTGCAACCTCATCGTCAAGGTCCAGTGACAATATTAGTGCAAACTCCGTTCCAAACCCCCAAGTGACAAGTGGCAAACGCGGAAACAGTGACCCCATCCAAAACCCCAATCAATCCAAAAAAGTTCTGACGAACACTAATACCAGCTATGCTATTCCTACAGAGAATAGATTCAGCACTCTAGCTGACCTTCCTGATGATGTTACGAACGCTACCGACCCCCCGGTACCGGAAAATGTTAGAATCCCGCCCATCCACATCAGCAATATTACAAACATTATGGAACTAAATCAGGAAATCAAGGCCCAAATCTCTGCGCAATTCACTGTAACATTCAATAATAACAAAGCCAAAGTTAACTTCCAAAAAATAGAAGACTACAGAAAAGCAATTCAGTATTTCATTAAAACCGAAAAACAATTTCACACATACAAGGACCCAACCAATAAAAAGTTCTCGGTGGTTTTCAAAAACATTCACCCCTCCATCACCCAAGAGGAAATATATAACGACCTGAAGGAACAATACTCTTCCCTAAATAGTATCACCAGACTACATAAAGATAATCAGCCCATCCCAGTGGTAGCCGCAGAGTTTTCCGGTGAACAATCGATTGACTTAATCCTCCGTACCAGCCAAATCTGCAATTTAAAAGTTAAAGTTGAAAGAAGACGGAAAACAATTGGAATAATTCAGTGCCTTCGTTGTCTAGACTTTGGACATTCTAAAAATAACTGTTACAAACAAATCGCCTGTATTCATTGTGCCGAGAATCATTACTCAGTAAACTGCCCCAGTCTGAACCATCCTCCGAAATGTAGAAACTGCGATGGGACTCACCGTGCGGATATCCGTACGAATGAATGCCAGTATTTTAAAAATATTTCGGAAAATAAAACTAGAATGCCCCCAAACCCCTCGTCAAATACGAGAACCAACAAATCAACTCCACCCTCACCGGCGCCCCCACCACCGCCCCCACCTCAAAACGTCCGCCATTTCCCTAGACTCCATAGAACTGCCAACATACCAAATTTCACCCATGAATCAGCATTTAATCGTCCGCCAAATAATATCCCACCATATGTCCCAAACCACAGTCCACATACTAGTCTCCCCCAAAATAACCTTCTGAACACACCATTCATTCATAATATTATCAATCACATAATAACCCATATAATCAACATCATAAATTCAGTCATCCCAACTATTATTCAAAACATACAACAAGCAATTACTTCTAATTTTAGTTTCTCCAATGGCTCAAAATAATTCAAATCATAAATTAATCCTAATGAACTGGAACGCATGTGGCATCAGCAATAAAAAAAACGAACTCCATTTCTTTCTCCAAACACACAATGTCGACATTGCATGTATCACTGAGACCCATTTAAAACCTCCAGCCACTTTTAAACTACCAGGCTATAATACAGTAAGGAAGGATAGGGCTAACGCTTCAGGCGGCGGAGTTATCATACTCATTAAAAACACTATCGCCTACTTCGAAGAAAACTCAACACCCATCAATGGCATTGAAACAATAGCAGTTTCACTTACCTACAGCAACCCAAAACTTACTATCATTGCCGCTTATAAACCCCCCAACATAAGAACAAATTTTGCAGGTCTGAACATCTTACTTTCGCGTTATTCATCTTACATTCTTTTAGGAGATCTAAATGCTAAACATGTGCAATGGGGGTGCAGAGTCACCAACGCAGCAGGTGCCCAACTTCTAAACTATATCGTAACAAACAGAATTAGTTTGTTCGCACCGCCAGAACCAACCTATTATCCTTATGATCCAATCAAGCTTCCTGATATACTAGACATAGGATTAACAAACATTAATAGCAATTTTCACTCAACTCCGCATTTTGAACTAGACTCCGATCACCTTCCAGTCTTAATTTCTACAGATCAAATTCCCCCACCCCATTCACCCATTCCGGCATTAAATACTTACAACTTAAATTGGTCCAAATTCAAAAACATAATGCAAAACCAAATTCCCAATTTTAAAATACTAAACTCTCCACCGGAAATAGACCAAGCAATAACGCAACTAAATAATATAATAATCAACACAATTAGCAAACTTAATCCTGAACGTCCGAACACCCTTCGAAAACACACATCAAATAAACTACCGAAAAGCATTATCAAAATCATAGAAACTAAAAATAAAACTAGAAGGTTATGGATGGCACTTAGAATTCCCTCAATTAAAAAAGAACTAAATACACTAACCAAAATCAGTAAGAAAGCTCTAGAACACTATAAACAAACTAAATACAATAATATCATTCATTCATTAAATACACGAAATAACTCTCTCTGGAATTTCACTAAAAGTATACTCGGAAAAAAAACCATAATCCCACCACTAGCTACTCCAAATGGAAAAATATACGCTACCGCCGATAAAACGGAAGTATTAGCCGACCACTTCGCATCAACTTTCACACCAAACATCACACCTCCTCTTCCAGATCACACCCACATCCAACAATTTGTGAATTCCCCGAATTTCAACGTACCACAAAAAATTAAGTATATCTCTCCACATGAAACTCTAAAAGTTATCAAATCCCTTCCCAATAATAAAGCTCCCGGCCACGATAAAATAAATAATATAATTCTCAAAAACCTACCCAATCCTGCCATAGCTTTCATTGTAAACATATATAATTCATCTTTAAGAACTGGCTACTACCCTACTACCTGGAAACATTCTATCATCCTCCCGATTCCCAAACCTAATAAGAATCATAGCATCCCCGATAACTACAGACCCATAAGCCTCCTCCCCACTTTAGCAAAAATATTCGAGAAATTAATTCTAACAAGATTAAACAACTATATTAAAAAAATTCACCTCATACCTTTCTACCAATTCGGATTCACTAATAAACTATCCACAGCACACCAACTGCTGCGTATTTCAGAAAATCTCCATTCCTCCTTTCAAAAAAAAAACAATATTCAATAGCAGTTTTCATGGACATCGCTAAAGCTTTCGACAGGGTATGGCATGAAGGCTTAATTTATAAAATTTTATCTATAGGCACCCCTATATACCTTTTCAAAATTATTAAAAGCTTTCTCACAAATAGAACTTTCTCAGTTTCAATAGAAAATCAAAATTCGAACCCCCGCCCTATCTCTGCCGGTTTACCTCAAGGATCACCTCTCTCTCCCCTACTCTATAACTTGTACACAGCCGATATGCCTACATCAAGATTAACAAACATAGCCCAGTTTGCAGATGATACCGTAATCTACATGTCCCACTCCTCATTTAATTACATAGCTAGCGAAATCCAATCTCATTTAAATAAAATAGAAAACTGGGCAACGAAATGGAAGATTAAAATCAACCCCGCGAAATCTACAGCTAAAGTCTTCACTTTCAGACCTTATTCCTTCCCCATGCCATTTAAATTGAACAACAATACAATCCCTTGGACTCCTCACAACAATGCAGTTAAATACCTGGGTCTTCACATGGATACTACACTCAACTGGAAAATACATATTGATACAAAAGTCCAACAAGCCAAAGCCAAAATAATACAGCTAAAATCACTTATAAATAACAGTAAACTTTCACTAAATAACGGTATCACCTTATACAAAACCATCATTAGACCTCTTCTCCTGTACGCTTGTCCAATTTGGACAAATGCTGCCAAGTATAATATCAACAAAATTCAGGTTATTCAGAACAAATACCTAAGAACTATCACCCACGCCCCCTGGTTCATTTCCAATAAGCAATTACACCACGAACTTAACCTAAAACCCATCGCACATCACATAGCCTTTCTTGCCAATAACTTTTATTCTAATCTAACACTCATCAATCATGAAAGACATATACATTTAGGAAAATATAATGAAAACCCAACTAGAATAAAAAACCGATATCCAGTTCATTCTTTTCTCAACATTTTTTCAAACCTCAGTAATTTTTAGAGGTGCTCGGTGAGTCCCCTCGTCAATTGTAGTTTAGAGTTAGTATATAAGAATTAGATATAAGCCAACCATACAAATGAAGAGTTTCTTGTAAACTGAACTTTGTAAGTCAATCCTATACAAAATAAAAATTAAAAAAAAATGATAAGAATAGCAGAAGGCTATCTCTGTAATTAAATGTTCAATTTCTTTTAAAAATGTGCAAAAAGTACGAACAGGAGGCGCGTCAAAAATAGTTGAATGCCAAGTTTTGTAAATGATGACAAAATGGGACACCATAACATGGTTAAAATTTGAAGCAGGGAATGGTATGACCTGAACTACAGAAACAACTATATAGATTTTATAGTTGTATTTGAAAGGAAATGGAAATTATAATGATAATCAAAGAAAGTATTTATAAAATAACATACATTTTTTTAATTCCTGGCGATGACAAAAATGAAGCAGTCACTTTTTTATGCAAATCGTGTTTCTGTAGCTAGGTGACCAAAGAATTGCTCAGACCGGTCAAGTAAACTAGGAGCGGCGATGGGAAAAAGTCACATTTGCCGTATCCCTTATTCCCAGATGGGATAGTAAAAACAGTCGTCACTACCTAGCAAAAGTCAGATTAATCTGACCATAAATGCAAAACACATACAAAAATATTTATTGACTTAATAAACACGGTATTACATACTGTGCATGAACACATCAATGTGTTAACCCACGTTGTTCTGAAATTCCTAGATTTCATTTTTTTCATTATTCCATTCTCAATCGCTTTCCATCAAACTATCAAAATTATATCGTAAGTAACGGAACACTTTCTTATCTCTAGAAACGTATTTGAATATTATTTTTCAAGAACCTGTACCTGGCCAATATACAAAGTTTACAGTACACTACTTAATCCAAAGAAATACGTCGCTTGACTTGGAAGATATTATTTAATTTTATAGAATATAATACGTAAATAAGGAAAGATAAGTATACGTTGAAAGATAAAGAATATTGTCATTCAGAGGTAATACAAATGCTGATGTTTTGAAAAGCACAGAATTGTCTAATACTAACTCCATTTCATTTTTGAAAGGATGATTAGTATGTCACAAGTGACACATGAAGTTCTAGCTATAGAAGCGAGCAAGATCACAGACGTCAAATAAATAATCTTTGCAATTTCGTGCGCTGTTTTTCCTGCCGTGCAACTCGAGTGCAAAATGCGCTTATTTCGCGTCAGATGTCACCGGACGCGTCGGCGAATTACTGTTTAATCCGTGACGAGGACCAGATACAAAGCATCAGCTGTTGCATCCATGGACTCTCACGCAACTGTGAAACATTAATAACAAAAGGGTGAGAGACACGGTTTAATGAGCCCCAGAGAGCACAAAACAATCTGGAGTTATGTTGTGTGTGCTTGACGGTTAGATATTTCGCAGCAGGGAGTGAGGTGGGAGGACCTCGTTACCAACGAGTTTGCCTACAGACAGACTTTGCGATCTGTATGTTCGTTACGGGTAATGTCCGAGTCTGGCTATTTCGTGAATTGTTCGGTTAATGTTCACGTTATCTAAATTGTGTTGACAGAATTCGAAGTATGGACAGCTCTGAATTTACTTCTGTCTCTAACCACATGAAGTGAAAATTAGACGTGAGATGATTACAAAACGACTTGAATAATCATCTTAAGCGATCTGGAGCTATTGTCAAAATTAACTGAGTGATGTCCGTTCATCGCCATTCAAACATATTTATCCAAAAGTCAGAAAAATGTGCGAATTAATAAGCTAATTTGCCAATTAGTCATATTTTGGTAACATATGTAACTGCATAACAAAAACTGTGAAGAATTTAAGGGCACCGTTTGTGAGACAACATTGCTTTGCAAATTCAAGAATCAGTATCGATTCACCTGCTCTGAAAACCACGTGCGTGTGATAGGCGCAACTGCTCTTTTGGAGGTACTTTTATTCCCGGAAATGATTTAGTGTGTATTTTGTGGTACGCAAGCACGTGATAATGGCATTTCATTTCACAAATAATTACATTTCACACGCAATGGGAGCAAGAGAAAATCTATTTTTTCGTGTTTAAATTTGTGCAATGACTTGTGATCTTAATGTCTTATGACTAGATACAATTCTTTTACATAAATTATGTGCATGGTTTATTATTTCTAGATAATACATATATTTGATATATTCCAAATTACAAAAGTGTTTTATTCTCAAACAAGACTTGAGGCGATGAAAAAGTGGGGTAATAATATAAGTAATTATTATACAGCATTTTCTATTTTTAATTTGATTAAATTTAGCATTTATGCTTTATCAATTTTTTTAATAAATAGTAAATAAATCTGTTGAATGTTCCATCTCCCAATGTTAAAAACAAATACCAAAAATTACCATTTTTATTAATTCCAAATAATCCTTTCCGCACTCCGAAAGTTTCCGAAAAAGTAGGTTGAAAAAAGAGGAAACTGATTCTTACCTTTATATTTTCTCGAAGTATTCCTCCCCAGCGTTTATACAGCGAGCCATCCTTTGAAAATGTTTTTGAAAAGCTGCACGCCATTGTTCTTTCGGAAGCTCTGTTAGACATGCTTTGTAGGCTGCTGCTGCATGTTTTGAGTCTCAAACCAGCGTCCTCTCATTGTATCTTTAGCTTTTGGAAATAAAAAGAAGTCCCAGAGGGCTAGGTCTGGACTATCGGGGGGATACTGTAGAAGTCTGACATGATTCTCAGATAAAAATTCTTTTTTTTTTAACTGTGTGAGCTGGCGCGTTGTCATGATGCAAAAGCAGACCATACACACCACTCTTTTGTCGTCTCTTCTGAATGCTCATGAAGACTTTTGGGAGACAAACAGTTGTGTACCAGTGTGCTTTGGTGTTCAAGTGCAACAGTTGCTACATACCCCTGTCTGAAAAGAAGAAACACAATTTTGTGGCCAATGCTCCGCGATCTCTTCCTCTTTGTTGGTGCTCTCTCGTCAGGGAAGATCCAGACCGTCGATTGCTGTTTGGTTTCGGAGTCAAATTGGTATATGTATGATTCACCTCCTGTTACAATACCAAAAATTTGCTTCGGACGTCCTTCTTCAAACTTTTGCAACATTTCTTTATACCAATTCACACGACCTGCTTTTTGTTCCTGAGACAAACGATGTTGTATCTAACAGTTGCAGACCTTCCTGACACCGAGGTTTTCATGCAAAATTTGTGACACTGCGGAGGAACAATACTCGAGGTCTGCTGTAACTGCTGATAAATGCAGCGTGGGTCATCCTTCAAAATCATCTGCACAGACGAGATTTTTTCTTCCGTCATCGCTGTCTGTTGTCATCCCTCACAAGACGCATCTTCAAGCTACTTTCTCCCCCGCCGAAATTCCGAATACCATTCATAAACAGTCGACAATGACGGGGAAGAATTACTAAATGCCCCTCTCAATCGCTCAAAAATTATTTAACATTTAGACCAACTTTAAAATCACTTAAAATAATTACTCGAAAGTGCTATCTAAATCTGTGCTATCTAAAAAATGCTATCTAAAATCTAGACATATCCATGACGTATTGAGGAAAACGATCAACTGCCTGCATTAAATGCCTTAATTAATCTAAAGAAAGCAAGATAGTCAGTGAGAGGTGAAATATTCTTTTAGGTTATGGGGAACAGAACAGATCTTCCGGGACGGGATTTAATTCTCGTAGGAGCAATGCTGCTTTTTCCGAGGCTAAAGAGGTTGGTTCAAGTGGCAGTTTGGAGGTTGTAAAAGATTCTGGAGGACAGAAAGGAAATGTAATTTACAATTTGTTCTATTCCTATTCTCTGTGAAGTTGCTCATTGGTTATATAACACGGGGCATTGATAATTGTACGAAGGATTTTCTTCTGGAAGGTTTGGAAGAGTTCCATAACGGATGAAGCGACACCTCCCCAGATTGGGGCTACGTAAGTTATTGAGGGTCTTAGGACTGATTTTTAAAGAAACAGAGAATTTTCAATTTTTAAAGAAGACTTTTTATTAATAAGGAGAGATAATTTGAGTATAATTTTAGAATCATTATAGTTTATCACAATTTTTTTAAACTTATGTATACATTTAATTTCACTAAACCCTGAAGAAGAAGAAGGGCAATGAACGTCGAAACGATGGTCCCTAAAAATATGTAAAAACATAATAATAAAAATTGATATAATATGAATGTATTCCTAAAACACCAAAGGATCATCCAAGAATTACAAAAATATCAAAAGTAACATTCCTATAAATAATATTAAGAAATTTAACTTTCGTAAATAAAACCATTACTGTGTTTACATCCCAAGAGAGTAAAACGCGAATAAAGACAATTGAATGACGCGCCCACTCAAGCGCACGCCCTCTTTGCGAATGCAGGGGGTGTGCAGGGTTGCGCACAGCGGTGACTACGGCTGAGCGAATGAATGGGCGCGGGCAGTGACGTGGGTGGCAAGCAACTCTGCCGCGGCGTCGCTTCGCCCGACTGTTCCGTGGCGCGCAGTGAATGTAGCGACAACAGCGCGGCGCGCGGCGACCGGAGGAAGCACCGCCTGGCAAACACCACCCGCCAAACAGATCGACACTGCCCCAGTGCGCTCCGTTTGAAACTGCAGGAAGCATTTCCAGCCATGACGCAGGCGGGACGCGGAACGGAAACAGGATCTGTGCTTTGGGATAGATTTATTGATTCATTGTTTGTGATTCCGGGCGCGTCAACTACCGAGGTCATTTAGTCCCGTAAGAGTAGTGCATGTTTTTCATCGGGAGGTGGAGATGATCTACCCCCACCGGATCGCGAGATCCGGCCGACCTACCGTCGACTAGCAGGTTTTTTTCCAAACCAGGTATCTTCCTTCGGGGCACCGCCCCAGCCGCACATAGACATTCTTAAATCCTAAGTTCTAAGTCCCCGACCGGTCTCCCGGTATATGTGGTAGTGTGGTGCATGTTAGTGTGTGTGTGTGTGTGTGTGTGTGTGTGTGTGTGTGTGTGTGTGTGTAAGGGATGAGGATAGGACAAGGAATGGGAAGGACAGATGGCGCGCGGTCCGTGGCCCGTTTAGGGTACTGCTCCGGCAATCGCATGGTGTTGATCGAAGAAACCACGGAAAACTACCGATCAGAGCAGCCGGCCGGTAGAATTCTCAAACCGGACCGCGACTGAATTCGACCTTGATGAAAATCTAGTGTCGAAAATCCTGTCACTGTCGGGACCCGAACGTAGGACATCCCGGTCGGAGTCATTGCAGTGACATCAGTTCATGCACTGAGCCACCTCTCCCAACCTTTGTGATAGGATAGAGTTACGTGGTGTATTGTGGGAAAGCTAAAATAATTTGCTTTGTCGAAATCTTCTATTTATATCTGATAGTGTGTCTTGTTCTGTCACCTGCCTTCACGCCTGTCTGCCACCTTGCCTGTTGTCTTAACTGCCAGTGTCCCTTAGTGCTTGCTTACTTGCATGCTGACTTGCCAGTTTGCTTATTTGCCTGACTGTCTACCTATTGCCTCTTTGTCTGACTAGGCTGCTAGTTTGTTTACCTCCTGTTTCCATGTCTATGGGTTATTCTCTTGTTTCCATGTCTATGGGATCGTCTGTCGCAATTTTTTTTATCTTAGAACTCAACATCGCCTCCGGTCAATCAAATCCTCAATGCACCACCCGAGGTTTACTAATGAAGTGCGTTGAGTGCGTGAAGTGTTAATTAATAAAGTGAGAAAGTGAGGAAGTTCCCCAAATACCTGCCTCATCCAGCCAGAACGTTGACCTCGCACTCCAGTCGCCTCTACGAGTAACAACATCAATAATGCGAATGCAGCTTGTCAGCACCATCCTCTACATCATCTGCACTCCCTGCGGTGCAGCTTCTGCCACTGATCGTGTGGCTGTGACATTTTTACAGAAGCAGCAATTTTTCTTGGCCATACACAAAATGTAACTCGGACCCAAGCATTTGGAAAGCGAGCATGCAAGCCATTAAGTAATTTTCTCGTACACCACCTCTCACCGCATGGGCTCTGTGACTCCTACTGAAGGCTGCAGAGATCAATGGATCGCTATGAGAACATCATTGCACTCGAATAGGGGGGAAGCGGAGAGGAATAATGAGAGAGACGGTGATGGTAGAAGAGACATAGAACATGAACGAAGACGAAGAGGAGGACCAGTACGAAGGTAAGGTCGAGAACGAGAGCGAGAACGAAAGCAAAAGTAAGAGCGAGAACGAGAGCGACAGCGAGCACGAGGGCGAGTATGAGGACGGTAAGCAGGATGAGAACGAGAGCAAGGGTGAGGGCAAGGGAAAGAGGAACTGCGAAGGCAATGGCAAGGGCGAGGGCGAGGGGGAGGTCAAGGCCGAGAGCGTGGACGAGGACATGGGTGAGGGCACGGGCGAGGGCAATGGGGATGGTGAAAGACAGAAGACGAGGACGAAAGTGAAGGGGAGGGCAAAGGCAAGGGCGAGAGTGACGGCGAGTATGAGGACGGTAAAACGGACGAGAACGAGAACGATAACAATAACGAGAGCAAGGGCAAGGGAAAGATAAACTGCGAAAGCGATGACAAGGGCTAGGAGGAAGTCAAGGCCGAGAGCAAGGGCGAAGGTGAGGGCAATGGCGAGGGTGAGGGTGAGAAAGAGAACGATGACGAAAGTGAGGGCGAGGGCCAAGACAAGAGCGAGGGTGAAGACGAGAGAGGAAGAGAGAAAGGTGGCAAAAAGGAGTGAACTTCGCAAACAGTGGTATGAGAGAAACTGTCGCGTCGACGGGGGCGAAGGCAAAAGTAAAAGCGAGAACGAGAGCAAGAGAGAGCTCGTGGACGAGTATAAGGACGGTAAGAAGTACGAGAACGAAAACAATAGCAAGAGCAAGGGCAAAGGAAAGAGAAACTGCGAAGGCGATGACAAGAGATAGGTCAAAGTTGAGAGCAAGGGCGTGGGTGAGGGCCTGGGTGAGTGCAAGGGTGAGGGCAATGGCGACGGTGAGGGTGAGAGAGAGGAAGAGGATGAGGTCAATGTGAGGACGAGGGCAAAGACAAGGGCGAGGGCGAGAGAGGAAGATAGAACGGTGACACAAAGCGATGAGAAAACTCAAGCAGTGCTGTAGCACTGTGGGGCCGTGGGCCTGGGCGTGGGCGTGGGCGTGCGGGCGGGCAGATAATCCGCGTCCGCGGCGAGCGGCAGGGCGTCGGCGCGCGGCGCTCCGCAGCTACGGCAGCGCGTGCGAGGGGGAGGGGCGCCCGGGCGCGCTTGATGTTCGAAACGCGACACTGCTCATAATTGCGGGGAGGGCAGGGGGCGTGGGCGGCACTAGCTCAGCGCTGCGTGGCCCTAATGGAGGGCCAGCCGCAGTCAGCGCCGGCTCTCCGACGCCTCGCGGGTCATCGATGCACAAAGCCCGATCGCTACGAGCAGCATTGGCGGTGGGCTCAGCGCTCACGCGGTGTTGACCCGCAACTCTCCGTTTCCTCTGCCTCTCAGTCCATCTATGCGCCGTTACCTCATCAACTCAGTTTTTCAATAATCATCATGTCTTCAGCCACCGATGTTGTTGTTTTTTCATTACATTCTGTGATAGATAATCATACAGCCATCAAATAAATAATCTAATGTAGTGTACACAGGAGAATTATTATTATTATTATTATTATTATTATTATTATTATTATTATTATTATTATTATTATTACTATTAATATTAAACAAATTATAATAAAAATAGATAAAATATAAATGTCTGCCTAAAAAACTAAAGAACCTTCCAATAATTACAAAAATATAATAATAGCAGTCCTATAAATAATATTAACAAATTTAACCTTCGTAAAGTAAAATCTAAATCGTTTCTTACAGCAGAGACATATTTAAAATGTGTAAAAGTTTGCTTCATTTGTCTTGACGTTTTAATTCGTCTTAACAATGACTTATTGATATTAATTCATTGAACATTTTATGAAATAAATTACTTTTACAAACGTTAAAAATTGTGAAGCAAAATAACTTTTCAGGAAGAAAATAAATTACTGAGATCTATATACTTGCATGTTTTCAATTTCTTGGCAGTGTTATTAACACACAAAAATCACAGAAAAATATTAAGCATTAAAAGACTACCAAAACTTCAAAAACTATGAAATGAAAATTAAGAGATGACTAACTTTTTTAATCCTCATGTTTTATAAAAATCACGCACTATCGCGTCTTTATCATGCGTATAAAACACTGGTTCAGAAATAACCGACTTAGATTCGGTCAAGACAACTGAAATGCCATGTCACTTCATATACATTCGTTACTTTTTTATGATAACCTGGGAAGAAGTGTATTAGACAGCAAATGGGAAAATTCCATGTTCTCGGTTTCATTAAGAGAGGAAATACAATAAAAGAATATACGGCGGTCTCTTTACTGCTGACCCACAAGAAGAAAAAAAGAAGAAGAGACTAAAGGTCGCATATACCATTAACTAAACAACTTGCAGAGACTAATTATCTACGCTACAAAATAAAGAGAAGCAAAGATGAAGAAGGCTTAGGAAGAAAAGGAACGAGGCTTCAGGCAAACACAACCCCAACAATTTTCCGGAGTGAAATGTAAATTGGAATGGATCAGAAATTGTGGCGTCTACACAAAACAAAGTTGGCCAAGAGCAGGCCCGCCAAAGAGAGTTGACAGTAAGTAATGTGATGAAATAAACGAAGAATGTTTAAGCTGTTAAAAATCTCGTATTTGTTCACCAATAATAAAACCGTAAATAATTGTGAGGTATTTCATACAATATCGAAATATACTCTATTTTTCGGACAATTGTTATAAAAAAACAAAGTACTCCACAGTTGTCTGTGTGTTCACTTATTATCCATTTGCACTCTCAAAAGTATTGTTTGGAACAATATTGTTAATAACATTTAATTTTTGACATTTTCAATGCTTAAGATGCCAGCCAAAAAGTCAGAGGACTATTGCGCAGCGTGATCATAATCGTGAACTCAACATCTTCTATACTGATAAATATTTATCACTTCATATTTAATGCTGTGAGTTTAAAAATATTTTCAGCCGTAAAATACAGTAATTCATCGTGACCTGAATCACCCACGCCGTGCTGATAATCGATATGCATGAGTACACCTCATGCAAACTGAATGAGGCCAATTTGTGGGCATCTGATCGCGCTGCCGCTGAAATTTACTTCAATGAAAAATGTCGCAGCACAATGAACTAATGGGAAAAAGGGAAACCCAATTAGGCTAAAATGGGTGGGGCAGAATCAGAGAGAGAGAGGATGAAGAGAGGGAGGAATGAAGATATGGGGAAGAACGGAGAGGAGAAACAGGAAAAGAGAGAGATAGGGGAGAAAGGGAAGAAAAGGAAGAGAGTGGAGTGGCAAGAGAGGAAGAAAGAAAAAGAGAGGAGGGAGAGATTCAGATACAATGTATCTATTAAATAAGTTTAGTCTTTGCAAAAGGTTTAATTTTGCTAATTTATGAAGTTTTTGAACACTTTAATACAATTCAAACAAGAACTAGTGAGGCTACAGAATGAAATAGATTTTCTGTACTACCTAGTTTCCGAATCACTTTAGTCTGGTTAGCTTTATTCGTTTCTGTTCCACATTAAATAGTGTCATTGATTGAAAAATAATCCGGATCCAGAATATTATAATTCAAAAATTAGGCGTATGAAGAGGATAACGAGAAATGCATTTAAAAACCGAAAACGCAGTACCGAGCATATGCATATTTTTAGAAATTGTTCGAAAGAATTAGAGCGAGAAAAGAAAATTGCTCAGGAGACGTATTTAAAAAACATTCTAGACGAAAAGGGAAATAACTGGTCAGGATTTTACAAATATGTCCGTAGAAGAAAGGGAAACAAAGAGTATATCCCAGTTGTTCGTGAACATCAAAACACACTCATCACAGGCGACCGGGCAAAAGCTAACGCATTTAATAGGTATTTCAGTTCGGTTTTCAAAAGCAATACGAACCATCCACTTATTCAAAGGTATTCGGTTACAAATCAATTTAATATTGAAGTAAACGTTCTACGTAATAAAGTAAAATTTATGAAAAATGGTAAGTCAAGGGGTCCAGACGACATTTCTACGGACATAATTAAACTAGGAGGAGAGGCAATATTACCGTACTTAATTAGAATATTTCACGTGTCTATGAACAATTCAAAAGTACCTGAAGATTGGAAATTAGCTTTTGTAGTACCAATCTTTAAAAGTGGGGACAAAACTATACTAAGTAATTATAGGCCGGTAAGTCTCACGTCAGTGGTCTGCAAACTTATGGAGCATCTAGTTGCGAGTTACATTAAGCAAGAGTGGGAAGTCAAAAAATGGCTCTATCATGGCCAACACGGATTTAGGACTAATTATTCATGCGAAAGTCAGGTAGTAACGCTATTTCAGGACCTAGCAGATGAAATTGACGCGGGCGGGAGAGTAGACGCAGTAGTTATAGATTTTGCCAAAGCGTTCGATGTTGTTCCACACGACCGACTTGTTCAGAAATTAATAAATTCAGGCATCGATCCCAGGGTGGTGGCGTGGATTAGCGAGTTTCTGCGTGACAGGAAACAGAAAGTCCGAATTGGGCAAGAGTTATCTTCCTGCGCAAGCGTTACGTCAGGAATACCGCAAGGGAGTGTCATTGGACCTCTTCTATTTCTAGCGTTCATTAATGATTTGCCAGCGCAATTAATTTCAAATGTTCGTCTATTTGCAGACGATTGCATAATATATCGCATTATAAATTCGAAAGACGATGAAAATATGCTGCAACGGGATCTTGATGCATTATCTTACTGGGCGGAAAATAATGGTATGACCATAAATAGTTCTAAAAGCAAATCTATCACTTTTGGCAGAGGTCACAATTACAGCGTAACAAATTACCGTTTAAGTAACGACATTATTCCGAGAGTTTCTTCGTGTAAGTACCTAGGTATCCATTTCGATAGTAAATTAAGCTGGAAAAATCACGTAGATTTTGTTGTAGGGAAAGCGTGGAGATCTCTTCATTTTGTAATGCGTATCTTAAAAAAGAGTACAGTAAACGCGAAGGAAATTGCTTACTTGTCGCTTGTTCGTCCGATAATGGAATATGGAGCAATTTGTTGGGATCCGCACAAAATTATGCAGTGTAAGAATTTGGAAAGGATTCAGCGTAGAGCAGCTAAATTTACTTTCAGGGACAAGAAAAGGATAGGGTGGGATTCACTCGAAAACAGGCGAACATTGGCAAGACTTTGCGCCTTGTATAAAGCTTATAGCGGTCATCCAGCTTGGAAAGAAATTAAACGGCGGCTAAATTTTCCTACGTACATCGGTAGAGGTGATCACAGGCACAAAATAAATTTAAGACCGCAGAGAACGGATGTCGGGAAATTTTCTTTTACAAATAGAACGATAAGAGATTGGAATAGATTGCCTGCAAAAACCTTTGAACCCTTTCCTCGAAGCGTTCAACAATTTAGGAAAGTAATTTAGGGCATTTCTAAGTTTGAGGTAGTTAACTAGGAATATTAAGTTATACAGTGAAGTGAAGTGAAGTGAAGTGAAGTGAAGTGTTGTGCAGTGTAGAGCAGAGAAATAATGAAGGTGTTTTTTTAGTGTAATAGTGAAGTGAAATGAAGTGAAGTGTAGGCAAGTGCAGTGCGGTCTTCATTGTTTAAGCACTCAGTGCTGTTTTAGATTGACGTTTCTTTTATCTTTTAGGTAATTTAATGTTTGTTTTTAAGATTCACCAGTTTTTATATTATTATTATTATTATTATTATTATTATTATTATTATTATTATTATTATTATTATTATTATTAATATTATTACTATTATTATTACGGTTATTATTATTACTATTATTATTACTGTTATTATTATTATTATTATTACTGTTATTATTATTACTATTATTATTATTATTATTATTATTATTTTAGCATTATTATCAACATTATTATGTTATTTGCATGAAAATTAATATCTTACTTATGTAATTAACTGCCACCGGGTCACACCCAATTGCAGTTTAAATAAATTTATCTTATCTTTTAAAGCATCCACACTTTGTAGTGATTTTTTAATTTTTGTTAATAAATATTTTTTGGTCGAAATCAGGTGTTCTGAAAATTGTGTAGGACTAAACTCCTTTTTAATATGGAGCTTTTCAAAGGGAAATTGCAACCTTCTTTGAGAAAATTTGGTTCAGAGTTTTTGGAAATATACCATTTTTAATTCCCATATAATAAAAAACTTAAGGATGAAAAACCTTCATTAGAGATAATGCCATTCGAATAAAAAATCTCAATCTTCAATTATTCAGGTGTGCGAAAAGGGTTCAAAAACTTTTGTATTTTTAGAAATTTCATAGATGACAGTAAAAAATGTTTGTTTACTAATGTTTTAAACACCGAAATAAATCTAAAATTTGTCTGAACAGGATTTTTAATAAAACGGAGCCGTGTTTGACAATATTTTTAAAAAAATTGTTTAGATACTACTATTAAAAGAACTCAATCTTCACTAATGAAGTTACTTGTACGAAAAGGTCCAAAATTCAAACATTTGTAATTTTCAAAATTTCATAGTTTTTAACAGTTAAACTCAGACATATTCCGTGTTTATAAGTATATTTCACTTCAGTTCTACAAGAAATTTAAAGGAAAGTATTTGGGCTATTTTAGAGAAAAAATTGAATGTATTCCAAGGGCTTCATGTAAAGCACCCCGAAAAAATACGAGTAGATGAATACTTTTCAAAATCGCATGGCTTTGAGTAGGATCAAATCGACCGAGGAATATTCATTTAGGCAAAATCCTACGAATAGTTTAGGTGCTAGTTGTTCACAGACAGACGGACGAGCAGACACCAGAGATTTCGGAGAAAACACTTTATCTGTATTAAGAAACCACAAAACTTGGATTGTGACTGCAATTCATAATAGGGAAAATAATTTACTACATATTTTCAAACAAGATTAATTGTAATTTACAGTATCATGGAGCCACAAAACGAGTTTTTCTGTCGAAGAAACGGCACTTTCCGCCACGTATATTATTCTTTATATACGTATGTCTAGAAGAAAGTAAAAGTACACTCATCTGAAATATTGGAGGGTATTTCACAAACATTTTGTATTCAATATTTCCAGACTTCTAAAATATCTCTGTACATACGAGATGAATTGTATATTATGACAGAAGAGGATTTCAGTGGTGCGTAAAAATCCAATTGCATTCAATTTCACAGCGTTACTTTTTCTAATAATACCTCTATCCGCAGTCTCTGAAGCGTTCACACATAAAATTTTTCCTTCCATAAAATCCGGTATGACATTCAATTACTTGACACAAACTCAGCTTCAAAAAGATATCGTTAACATGGGTTTATGTCGACATTTGGAGCGGTGAAGTGTACATAAGCGTAGTGGTTGCAAACTACTATGTTATGTCGTCAACGTGTCCAGCTTCTGGAAAGTGTCATGACGACTTTCTCAGCAGAACAGTACATAGCTAAGAGTAGTAATGCTCCAACACTAGACACATTCTCGTTTTATTGGTAACGTTTAAGTGATATAATAGAACAACTTCTATGATTCACGCTTTGCCAACGTAAACGGTTGCGGCTGCTAAGGCAATAGTGCTGAAGTAAGAGTGGTATGTGGTGCCGTAGAGTTGCGTTTTGTGTAAACATGGTCATTTGTGCATTATTGACTATAGTTCCCTTTATGCATCGCCATCGGAATTCTCTCATTTCTGATCGGTCCGGGTGGCAAAGGAACTTGGGGAGTAAAGGAAGAACCCTCACATCTGAGTCGGCCAGCCGATGTCCTTGGTCTCTGTTATATTTGTGGCATGGGGATGCCTGTCTCAGTTCCTCGGGCATCACCTGTATAAAGTCTCCTCCTACCCTAATCCCTTTCCTTGGGTGGTAACTGTGTGAGGTAAGTTTATGTGTCAATAAAGAACAGACTCGCTACACCCACAATAACGACAAAAGTACCGAGATGGGCCAAAGGACTACGTAGGGCTAAACTGAAAAGATACAGGAACGAGATGGGCTTAAGGACTGACTGTCTGAGCGTTATGATCGGAGAACAAGAGGGGGATCCTCACTGTGTTAATACATGTGTGATAAGTCAGTGCGAGCGTGAAGAAATGGTCCCCTAAGCCCTACCCGACATAGGCCTGTGGGCTACCTCGGAAACAAATGTGAAGGTACAGGAGCATGTTGAGCCGAAAGGATACCTCGGTGTGATTGTTGGAGAGCACGAGAGGGTTCTCCAATAAGATAATTAGTGTACAGTAAGTCTGTGTGTGCATAATGAACTGGCTTCCTAAGAAATGACCGTACAATAATAGCACAAACACCGTAATGGGCTCAAGGGCTACTCGAAAAAAAAGTACAGGTACAGAACGGAGATGAGCATACGAGCTACCTCATCGTGACGTTCGGAGAGCACAGGGGGAGGGAAGAGTTTCAAGGAAGCAATAGGGACCGCGAGAGAAACTGGCGCGTCCCACAGATAGACAGCAACTGGGATTCCCAGAGGAATCGTCAAAAAACAAAATTTGCGATGTTGCTAAGGATTCTAAGAAAGAAGGTATAGTGGCCGAGAGAGAACATGACACGTGTTCTAAGCTTAATTATGCTAGTAATTATTCAAGCAGAAATTTAGAGTGTAGGGATAATTTCATAGGCAAAGATAAGATTACAAAGTGAAATAAAATACCGCTTGTCAGCAAACTTACAAAAAGTCGTGAAAAAGTCGTGATGATGACTCGTGAAAAAGTCGTGATGATCAACAATAACCACAACAAAATTAAGAAATTACTCTCACGTTTGCAAAAGAGCAAAAACATACTTTACTACAATCATTACTACACTTACTACTAACTGATGGTATAAATTGTCAAGCAACGAACATATTCTTGAAGTCATCAAATGGAAATATTGTTCTGAAGACTAATATGATAAGCTTTATATGATTTTTATTTAATTAAAATTGTAATACATTTCTAATATAATTAAATAAAAATTATATTCAAATATTATTCAGGCGTTCCAGAGTTTATTTTTAAAACAAAATAGGCTTGGCGTACAAAGTACGCCGCGCGGGGACTTGTGTGACAAAACATAGCGCGAGTAACTAAGTATTACGAATCCTTCTGCGGTCACGAGGTTCCTTTGCCCGTTAAAGGAGAGAACACGGGAATCGAACGGAGTGAGAGGGAGGAGTGAAGCTAAAAGGAGGGAGGAGTGTCTCCTTATGTCCTCGATCTAAAGCGAAGAGAGCTCTGAAGTAAATAGATAAAACTTACCGAAGAGCGATTTTTTTGTTTACGTTGCAGACGTCGTCCAGAAACACAAATAACCTTTCATACTCGTTTTGCTTCTCGGGAACCATAACGCTTTTTGTATATGATGTGCGTATGGTAAGTTTTCTCTCTGTTATTGCACTTTACTAGAAACCATCAAACAACTCTTTCGATTTGTCTAACTTTTTTCTATGACACTCAAAGCACACATAAATCCTGTCAGAATCAATCCATGGTTTCGAAACCACAAAACGACAGCCAAAACCCCTTTCCGCAAATCTAGAAAAATATTTTTATACGCACCGTTGCACAAATACACAACAATCAAAACCACAAATTACAAAGAATCAGAAGAATACAAGAAACGTATCTGCTCACAGAAACATTACTCGTGTGGATTTCCCATTCATCTAAGCGGCGCGATCTATTTGTTAAATGACATACTTGACTTGTAACATGTCCCCCATTTCTAACACTTTGCCATAACTATGACGTCATATTACAACTGAGTTTTAGTTTTTAACCCATATATGTTGCTTAAGAAATTGCGTAAATTATATTACACAATGTCAAACAACAATGAAAAAGGTTTGATATTCCTAATTGGGGATCATTGCAGTTAATGAGTTAAGCATTTCCCTTCAACATTTAAATAGGCAGACTTGTCTTATGAGGGAATATTCTCCTGGTGTATTCTTTAATATGTTGTAAATAAGACAAGTTACATTATGCTGGAGGCATTCTTCGTGATTGGTTTTGTTAGTGATAAGAACAGCGTTGCTGAATGTAATGATTGTTTATCGCAATATTTACGTTTATTTCTGTTCAATGTATTCATCTGGGCTTTTGCTGTATATTTAAACTCCATTATCACGTTTCTGTTTAGGAACCAAAGGATTGCCCAGTAATTAAAAAACCAAATTTGATGACGCTATATCTGTACACACAGTTAATCAATAAATTGGTCAGTTCGTGTGACTCACCTGGCGGTAGGTTATAAAATTGTGTCCAGTTACATTTCCCGCGTCCACCATTGCTTGACACGACATGCAAATTTAGCTATTAAAATAAAAATTGTAAATTTGAAAATTCCCCAACAATTATTTTTTTAAACATTTTAAATGTTATATCACTTATTATTTTTTTCAGTTAACTTTCTGAAAATGCTTCATGTTTCCTAGTTGGTGCATTTTGCATATTAACGCTCGATTATCAAACGCCTGTCTAAAACCTGTTATATACTTCTTCTGATGGTTACCTTGCTCTATAGCTTACGAATAAAGATAAACATAAATTTATTTAAACTGCAATTGGGTGTAACCCGGTGGCAGTTAATTACATAAATAAGATAATAAATGTCATGCAAATAATATAATAATGGTAATAATAATGCTAAGACGATAATAATAACAATATCAGTAATAATAATATAAAAACCGCTGTTTCTTAAAACATGAAATTGCATGAAAAAGCACTTCCGTTAGTCAAAGTGGTTGATGCGTTGTGAAGCGATTTGGTCTGAAACTGATCTGACCCTGGCCGTGTCCTGCGTGAGCTACATTTTGAGACAGAGACACGCGACAGTTTCAAGCAACAAACTGCAAACACTCAGTACCTTATCTGTCCGTCCTGCGTGGGCGACATCCACGGCGACGCGACGAAAGCGCTACAAGCGGCGGCGTCAAGATTCATATGTGTTTAAATCTTGTCTCTGCTTTTCGCTGTGTCGAGCGTTTTGTGTTACGCTGTTTTGGTCTTCAATTTCTCATATCAAAGATATCAAATAGCGACATAACAGAATTTTGTCGCTAAAAGTGAAAAATGGAAGGGAATTGTGTGTGGGGCAAGAGATAAAATAACTTGTGATAATTTGTGAGCGGCGAATTGTGGAAGGAAATGGCGAATGCATTGAAAATATGTTAATGTTTATTAAATTATGTTAATTTATATTATTTTTGTTGTATTTGTCAGTGGCTAATTGTATTGTATAGTGGAGAATTTGTTGAACATATCAAAAATCTTGAATGTTTCCTTTGAAATATCGCGACTGCCGCTGTCGCAGCTACCTGTCACCTACGAAGGACTCCACGCACTCAGTCGCCCGGCATCGCAACTCATCGCTTGAAGCTGACGTAAGATATCGCTTGTCGCCGCCGCCGGTTGTAGCTCACGCAGGACACGGCCTTAGGCATTTCAGGGCAGTGAATCAATGATTGATTGATTGCTAGTAATTCCGGGCGCGTCAAACAGTAACGTCATTATTCCCGCAAATGTAGTACGAGATTTTGCTCGGGAAGTGGCGGTGATCTTCCCCCGCTGGATGGCGACATCCGGCGCCCATCTACCGTCGGCTAACGGGGTTGTCCCCAACCAGGTATCTCCTACCAGTGGGGCATCGCCCCAGCCGGGACAAGTTCTAAGTTTTAGGCCAGTCTCCCGGCATGTATGGTAGTGTAGTGCATGTTAGTGTAATTGTGTGTGTAAGGGGGTGAGGATAGGATAAGGAAGAGGAAGGAAAGATTTCCCGCGGTTTGTGGCTCGTTAGTGAAGGTACTACTCCGGCATTGGCCTGGTGTTGATCGGAAAGAACACGGAAAACTACCAGTTAGAGCAGCCGACCGCAAGAATTCTCCTCCAGACAGTGACTGAATTCGACCTAGCTGAAAAGCTAGAGTCGAAAATCTTGCGGCCGTCGGTACTCGAACCTAGGACCTCCCTGTCAGAGGCGCTGCAGTGACATCAGTTGGTGCACTGAGCCACCGCTCCCGGTGGCAGAGATTCAAGAGCGGGCGGTTACCTTCGACGGTTGCCGTCCAGCAACCCCCTTTCCAACTACTCTGCAGTGGTCAAAACGGACGAGCATTTCACCGAAGTTCCCGACTTCTCTAGGCGGAATGACGAATCATTGTGTATATTTAGGTTAAATGATTTAAGATTGGATTATTTATTAATATTTTTTGTAAAGCAATGTAGACTTCTACAGCCGGATTTATAATTAGAATTATCTTCTTTACAGGATGGTGGAAGTGTACAGGAAATCATGTTTTCAGACGTTTCCTCTACAACTGCCGTAGACATTATCAATGGAGGAGAGGTCATGGAGAAGAATCCTTCTAAACAGTTCGCAAGGGACTGGTTAAAATGAATATATTGTATAAAAATGTTAATAATTTTTCGGTTTAAAAATTATAATAATAATAATAATAATAATAATAATAATAATAATAATTATTATTATTATTATTATTATTATTATTATTATTATTATTATTGTCATAAATGTATATTATACATAACTAAAACTTTCATTGTGAATTTGAACATTAATTCTGCCTTTTATTGTAATTAAAATTTTAGTTAAATGAACCTGCGCGGAACTCAAATTGATCAATGGTGTTAGAGGAATCTGATAGATATGTCTGTCATGATAGAGATGTCTGTCACATGGAAGTTTGTAAGGTCACTTGATATGTTGAAACCCTTATGTTACGTCCCAATATAAATTCGACTCAGTGCATTGTTTATGCCATTGCACCCAGGGGTCTCTTGCAGCACAATTATATAGCATTAGTTTAATCATATACAAAGATGCGGTGTTTAAAACTGTTGGTGCTGGTCAATTGAAATGTTCGACGACCCCAAGCATGACATCATCTGCTCACCGCTTCTCTCGTGGGTGGTCGGTGCGTGCTTGCAGGAGCTTCCTCAGCTCGTTGATCATTCTTCAGTTTACTCCACGTGGTTTAGCTGGCACGTGGGAGCGTGAGTGCTGCGTGCATGCACGGGGTTCACCCCCTCTCCACCAGCGCTAGCCATTAGCTATATCAAAATCTCGCAAGAAACTTCACCCCTCTCCTGGCGACCTCAGCGGGTCAGACCTGGTGGTTGCAACTATGCGGTGAAAGACCTAATTTGCCTACCGCAACCTGTTGGAAGACGCTACAACACTTAATTTGGGGTCGCACCTCTGGCGCCACCCCGCCATATAGCCTCTTGCTGCTGCTCAACATTTAATCTGGGGGTCGCAACTCTGGCGCCACCCCTGCCATACAGCCTCTTGCTGCTTCTCAACATTCAATCTGGGGGTCGCAACTCTGGCGCCACCCCGCCATATAGCCTTTTGCTGCTGCTCAACATTTAATGTGGGGGTCGCAACTCTGGCACCACCCCTGCCATACAGCCTCTTGCTGCTGCTCAACATTTAATCTGGGGGTCGCAACTCTGGCGCCACCCCGCCATATAGCCTCTTGCTGCTGCTCAACATTTAATCTCCCAACGCACTTCGGTCGTCATCCACCACTGCACGGAAGGTCATCAGAGCTCCAACGGATAAGTGACCAATCTTATATTTTAAATTTATTTCTGATGAATCAGAATTAATTCTGCCCTGAGTGCACTTCATTTTTCAATTCAATAACTGGAAGGAACTGAACATTTAAAAACAACAAGTTTTAATTCAATAGTTTTTTATCACTCTATTTTTTAATAATTTGTGAGTAGAATTGTCCATTGTTTGTTTTATCTTATTTTTAGTGATTAAATAATTTTGTTCTTGTTTCCATTACAGCAATGTTGTTATTTTGTGCCCCATCATTTTCCGTCCAAATGTGCAATACCATACAGCTCAATTAATTTTCTGTGATATGTGTACCAGTCACGTACAGTATGCTGGTCCTCCGAATATCAAGCTATCAGGGATTTTTCCATATTTCGTTTCTCACGTATAACTTTTTTAAGCTCCCTTGTTTTCTCATTTTTTCATTCCGTCAATTCATTGCAGACGATACACGTAACACCTTATGAACTCTGTGTTTTGGCTAATAATTGACTGAGGATTTTTTTTCACTGACTTGTATTATAAAAATATTTTCGAGTGAACTATCGCACTTTTCCCTCTATTTTTCACCAAAACAAAAGGAACATATCGCAGAAGTTCCCAGAAAAAATTCCCTCCATTAATACCTCCACTTTTTATCTGTTGGAAAACTATTATTCACGGTTCGTAAAGATTGTGATGTGACGAGGGAGGGATTGAAGCAGCTCAGCTAAAGGGGAAGGGCAGACAAAAAGGGGACTGAGTAGGGGAACAGAGTAGTCTTGCGGGATGAGAGAAGAGGAAGGTGATTGGGCTGGCGGGAGAGGCTGATTGATTGATTGATTGATTAGTGATTCAGGACACAACTACTAAGGACATTACTGCCGTTACTGTGGTACATGTTTTTACCTCAGGAAAAGACAGTGATCTTCCCCGGCATGTGTGGTAGTGTAATGCATGTAAGTGTAAGTGTATGTACGTAAGGGGTGAGGATAGGAAAGGGAAAGGATGGAAAGATAGCTTGCGGTCCGTGGGCCGTTTGTTTGGGTACTGCGGTATTTGTATAGAGCGGTATTTGTATGGTATCTAGCTAATGTCGAAAGTTCGACCACTGGCGAGGCTGTTGAAAATATGATTGCGATAAATACCCGCAACTCTGGATTATTTGCTAGGTTTTCATATCACAATCAAAATTTCTTAGTTTTGAAGAATGGATAATTTTTCACTGAAATACCTAACAAAACCGAAAGCAGTATCTAGATCCTCGGCGGCACGCGAGCAAACACCACTGTTTTCAATAATCGAGGGAAGTGTAAACAGCAGGTTCGTGTCCCAGTCCCTTTTCAAAGTACCGATTGAGAGTAAAAAATTGTTAAATTGTAACCCCATAGAATTTTGGTTAAATTATGACGAATTTGAACCCGCAATTTGATTTCTTGGCAAATCGTCTTTTTGTTTTGACTGTGTCAAATCGTCTGATTCATCTGCGGGTGCCCTTAAATTCTAAACGAATAGTTGTGAAAATTGATCAATTTACTTCCTAGAACGTGAGAAAAGTTTTTAAAATAGAATACTCAAACGTTTAAGCAAGTGCAATAAATTGCCTTGAAATTCTGCAATCAAAATATATCTTTATATTTTTCTGCATTAAAACCTCAAATAAATTCTACTGCTACAAACTGTCACGGAATATAAACCCCCACACTAAACATAAAATTCTACCGATCAATTTCTAGAGCACGCACATTAAGGACAGTTGTAAATAAGATAGTAATAAACGTCAAAACCAAATGATGGATACGAAATAATCAGGATAAACACTACTAATTAAACAGTATACCATTTTTTACTACTATTATCTTTTCGTAATAAGGAAATCAATGATACTAGAAAAATATAACTTTCATTCTTTGTTAGTGAATCGTTCAGAGTACACTTATTTAGCACAGATATTCATTGGATCATACTCAGGTAATTAAATATTGTATCTTCATTTATTTCTGAAATATCACCACTTTGATTCCTGTAAAGAAATGAGGTAGATTTGATCATTTAGTTATTTATATACTCAAGAGTTTGTTTACACAGCAAGGATATTTAATTCAACACATTTGCTTTTTACTTTTTCGTATACGTACGTACCCTCTCCCTCAGAAAAAATGTCGTTCAAAATTCTATCTTCGACACCGCGCCGACAAACTTGGACACCCCTCGGCCTGGGGGAGGGCAGGGGGAGGGACGCGTTGACCAATCGCTAGCAGGTAGAACCACAGTTGTCTGTGATTGGTGCAACATCCCAAGGGGCAGAAAGAACGCTCTCTCAGGGGGAGGGGGATAGTTCGTTTACGTACGAGACGGAAATATCGTCATATTTCCCTGCCGAAGGAGATAGTTTGCCTGCGCGGACGCCACGACGAAAAAAATATTTCTAAGCGGGGTTTTCCGTCCAGAATGATTGTCTATAGACCAGTAAATATTTATCATTTTAGCAACAATTATTCTAACTTTTAGTAATCGATTTGTAACTCCTGACAAACTGCTATTTTGAGATATTCATTTCAGGCGCAATTTGCGGAGCCTTCCCGGCCGTTCTAACGCATATTTGGAATTTGTTTATAAAATTATGAATTGTTGCAAAATTGTTAATTCGCTGTTTTTGGTTCTGGGACATCGAGAGACTCTCCCCCTTTAGATTTGCAAAATTTGGAAATTGTTTATAAATTTCCAATTTTTGCAAAATTTTTTATTGCCTAATCTGAATGGCGTTTAAATGTGATGCAAAATTCCGGAATCCGTTCGGTGCTATTATATCTCGTTCTCGAGATATATGTAATTGTTTATAAGAAATTAACATCTTTAGACACCATTTGTTTCCGCTTAATTCATTCACGCTAGCACAATAGCGTGGGATGGGCATACTGAAAAAACAGTTCTCCAATGCCGCGCTTTTGCATGCCACATACGCTTAAAATGCACTTGCTTGTAAACAAATTCTGTGGCCAATTTAATTATGCTAAATTCGTATTTTTATGGCGAGTATGAGCATAACTTTTATTTTGTTTTTATATTCTCTTTTAAGTCCTACAATTTGCAAGTCGATATATTTATCAAATAGGAAAGAAATTGATTATAAAAAAATATTTTTCAAGGTGCATTACGCCCAAACAATTGTTTCTGTTTTTCTTTCAAAGGGATGTTGAGCAACCGAATAACTGTATTATTAATTTTGTTTAAGTTCCCTGTTAACACCGAGAGTCAGAAACTATTTGTTCCTCTTGTTTAGCCATTACCATTAAAAAATAGGGAAACATATTGCTTAGCTGTTTGCTATAAACTGCACTGAATTGGATGAATGTAGTGTTAAGGTTTTCAAATACAGAAATATTCAATTTTGTGTTTTGAAAGATCACACATGACAATATTTACACAAGTATAGAAATTTCTAAATAAACGTATATAAACTTTAAGTTAATATTTTCAATTCAATTTATCATTCCTTTCTAAAACTGTTAATTTGATGATTTCATTGTATAATATTCAAATCAGAGCTTTATGTGTTAAATCTACGCATTGTTAATACATATTTTTAAACAACATTAATATATTTAATATACATTTAAAAGGTTTTTAGATTGGCGAACTTTTCAATGAAATTTCATGAATTCCTAAATGCTTGAAAATAAATACTTGTAAAATTAAATAATTGTAGCATGTAAAAATATAACAAACTCACGTATTTGGTAAAACGAGTAAAACGATTACTAAAAGAAAGCAAAACAGATGTTATAACAATTCAAAGAAATTTAGCGTTTGTTTACAGTTTAGTAAATATCAATGCACTAGCATTTCCCAGTGAAAATACATAGAACGAACTTGGTGGTCAAGTGATATGACCTTCCCAACACAGACTACATTTCAGTATCGTCAAGAGTTCGAAGGTGGTTTGTTGGCCGCCATTCTACGAATCTATCAAAACCTTGAATTTTGCACGACCATCTGTACAGCGAGAACGTGGCGGTTTATTAAACGGAAACGGGCCATTCGAGGTATCTAATGTGCACTCTTTGAAAACGCTTAACCATTATAAACTATCCCTAAGAAAAATATCAAATAAACAATGTTAAAGGTCACCAGCTTAACATTGCCTTAACTATTTGAATGTTTTCAACATCCCCAAAACCAACAGAAAACCCATGTTTTTACATGTTATTATAAAACCAATTCAATAAATATAAGCATTTATTCACGTTATTATTTTTAAAACACTCAAATATCTACGATGTTATTTGATTCATGTCTTCATCGAAGATCTGAGATTAAAAAACTGATAAGCAGAGAAAATTAAAGTAATTTTGAGTGACTGATGAAGTTGAATGACCAAACGAAAAACAATGTTTCTTGCTTCATATAATGCTATCGTGTTAACAGACATGTAATTACATGTGATACCTATATTTAAACATCCAAACTAATGAAAATTTTCAAAATTAAAATCATCAATAAAACGTTGATTCATCAGCAAGGATTATATTATTACTTATACTTTTTTGAGATTCATGTGCTCCTGTGTGAATAACTTAGTAAACGTGATTCGTATGATCCAGTTTCTCAGAATAATACAAAACCTGCTAGACACATACACTAAACATAATAGTTGTCAAATAGTTATTTACGACATGAGTATCATAAGATATCTTATTACAACACGAAATTGGAGAATTATCAAACAAGACTCTTTAGCCGAAATTGTTAACCAATTGAATATTGTAATATAATGTTACCATTTGAATATCATAGAAAGTAAGACGCAATTTGTCAAAAATCATGTGAACTATAATTTTCCTTTAAATTTTACTCCTTATTCTGCGAAAGATGTGTGACAGTACTTATGTTAACAGTTATACTGCCATGGGTTTAATTAATTAGTTTTCAGTACGCAAATTATTGTTTTTGGTTTTAAAGAAGCATGGATATACAGAGTATCGGGGAAGGAAACGTCGAAAGTTTGAAAAAAGCTGTTTAAACAATTTTAATCATACTTTGTCTAATAAACTACATAGATATTTTGAATGGCTGAGCTGCAATAAACACGCAAATTTTGGTTTGAAAATATGATTTCTACGCAAAACTTTGCATTCTAGAATCATGTAAACAGACCAGAAACATGTAACATGTTTATTATTAACAATATAAATTAATATATTAGTTCAGAAAAAAATTAACCGAGAAATAAAAAAGCAGTCGAACTGTGAAAATTGGGTGCTTTTTTATTTCTAGTTTAATTTTTCTTTCTGATCAAATGTATTCATTTATTTTGTTAATCATAAACAATTTAGATATTAATGAAGTGTTTATATGCTTCTACAACGCAAATAGTTGCCTAGAAAACATATATCCAAACCAACTTTTGAATGTTTATTGCGGCTTAGCCATTTGGAATATCCGTGTAGTTTATTAGACAAAATAAGCTTAAAATTGTCTTAACAGCTATTTTTCGAAGATTCGACATTTCTTCCCCGAATATCCTGTATATAAAAGGCTTGATTTCTGTTGGTACGCGACGGAACGGCGTTCCGGTTCTTTGGAAATAATTATGAAATTATATTATATATAAATAGCTATTGCTATTATATTAATAATTAATTTGAGGCGCGTTTCGGGGTCTAAGATTTTAAAAATAAAGGATATATGTATCATAATAACTCTTATGACGACACTGTTCTCAGTTACGTCAAGTTTTAATTTAGAGAATCAAAGTGAATGGTCTAAGTTTTCTCACCTAAATAAAGTTTATCTTACTATACATACTATTTACAAAGGGTTTAATGTTCAAAACAAGTGTTGCCTCAACAGCATATATTTTCACGTATTATTCGTAATTGCTATGCAATATTCAATACGGACTATGTGAACCTGCAAAAAAGAAACAACAAAAAAAAGACCTACTGCAGCAGAAAATATTTTCTACTCGTCGGGATTCGAACTCGGGTCTTTAAAGTTAACTCACCTAACACGGTTCCCCCTCACCACCAGGTACACGACAAGACTACCTCCTTTCCGATGCGAAAAGAAAGTGAAGCATTTGCAGTTTTTTAAAAAAAACAGGGTGTTCAGTTTATCTTAATACAAGATCTATTTTTAAAAAGACATTTCATTAAACAAAAATCTCTAGCGTTCATATTGTTTTTCGACAATGTTATAAAGATCAGTCGGGGCTAATATTATACAGTAGAAAATTGGGATTAATGTATTACACTTTAAGAGTTGTTATTTATTTATGTCCAAAATTAACAAGAAAATGACAAATGATAGGAAATATATTCTATTATAATGACTATATAGCAAACACTCAGAATGTAACAATATTTGGGAGGAAAAAAATCAAAACTAAAATGCCTAATTTTTCCAGTCAAAAACTTTACCACCGTGATATAAATCTTTTGATGTTACTTCGTTATTTTTTATGACACGATATTTTTGAAAATAGGTTATCATTAAGAAAGAATTAATATTCTTTTCTGCGTTAAAATAATGCAATAATATTAATCGTGTCGTGATATATACAGCCTCAAATTTGTGGGGCTAATATGATACAACTTAAGAGGCTAATGTAATACGGGTGTCGGGGCTATTTTGATACACTTTGATAACACGCAGACAACTGGAAGGGATTTTTTTATGTTTAATATTACATCAAAGGCGCTAAAATTCCGATTTGATGTTGATAAACTATCCAAGTGTTTATCTGAGAAAGAAAGACCAGGCGACAATTCATATAGATTTCCTCGTTCTCCTCCCTACCCAGTACATGGTGATTCACTTATGATTATCAATTGGCGGAAGCTTCTGCTGTTTCAGTGCAGTTACTGATTTTTCACTGGAATCACAAGGAACCAGGCCTACAATAGGAGCTAACGCCATCCCTTCAACTCCAGATATCAACTGTTCTCATCCAGTACTTTTGAGATAATACTGTTGGGAAAAAAATTTAAAAAACAGTAGCCCTCCAAAGAATAAGGAAGCGGTTAGACCCAATAGCAGCAATCATTACTAGTGAAGAGTGGATCATTACTAGGAAAGAGTGGAGTGTTTAATTTACATTAATTTAATATCTCTTTTAAAAAGAGATTTCATGAAACAAAAATCTCTAGCGTTAATATTTGTTTTCGACAATGTTAATAGGTATTTGTTCGCAATTTTCGAAAATTCAGATCGTTCGCCCAAAATTGAACGTACGCCACTTTTAAACATCTTGTGCTTCGAGGAATAGATTTACAGAAAAATTGGAGCTCTTTTTGAGGAAATTATGTAAATATGATGGGGTTTGGTGTAAAGTACCTTCAAAATTAAAAGATTCGTTTCAAATTCGAAGATTCATAATATTAGCCAGATCGTTCAAGGAATATCCATTTTGGTGAAAATCGTGTTTACTTTAGGCTCTAGAATTACTCACACGAAGACGGATTCACAAAGAGGTTTTTTGGAAAATCACTTTTTCGGGTTCAAAAAACAAGCGTTTTGACAGCCTTGTGTATAGAAAATAAAAGAACAATACCAACAATCCACTTTTTTCGAACTAACTACTTACAAAACGTGTTTTCTGTGAAAATTTCGACACTTCCTCCTACAGCATTACGTAACTCTCTTTACACGTGGAGGTAAAAATATTCCAGCGTTACTGGGATTTGAACTCGGATCCCTGTGGTCCGTAGGTCTGGCTCGACCGCACTGTGCTATCACAGATATTTCTGAACACGCTGTCCAAGCACACTTATTACGAAAAGAATAGTTACGTGATATTCATTGCACTTAGATTTTTTATTAGAGGAATGTTCTACATGTGTCAAAGGTATCAAATTCGCAAAAAGAATTCAAACGATTACAACCCACGCAACTACATAGCTCATTTTACTTAGAAATATTTTCAACCAGAAGCCGTGGTCTTTAGAACCCTCTGTGGAAGTCGTTCTCGGTCTTATCTTTCGGCGAGTATGGCCAAGGTTGAATTACGTCACAGATGAAAGTTGCGATAACGCTAGAGCTCAACACGGGCGCGCTTGCAGACGTTCTGAAGCCAGAATCGCAATAGGGACATATTTATATGCGATTCTTAAAGACATTAACACACTAAAATAAGTAGTGGCGCCTCAAAACACATGCTTTATGTGATATTTATAATGGATACGAATGATTATAACTATACAATTAACCGCAAAATTGTTTCTACCCGCAAAAATTATTCGTCGTGGATGAGATTCGATCTTACGTGCCTAAGCTTCTCCAACAGTGCGCTTACCTGCTATACCACAGAAACTCTTATAAATTTTGTCTCTCACAAAGATGATTTGAAACTGTCATGTATCACAGATTTGACTAAAAAAGAACGTGCGGCGTTTAGATGCTTGTGTTAACTACAGACGGACAGACTGACGCCAACATGAGATCTGCACCATTCTCTTAAACGTTCTTGAGATTATGGAAAAAAATAATCAAAACCGATGACGCCGCTTTTGAGAAAATTTTGAAAATATCTCTGGGGCTTTATGTAAAGTACCTCCCAAAATTAAAATATCGGTTTCGAATTAATGGGAGCGTGATATCAACAAGATCGTTTGGGTATTATCAATTTTGGACAAAATCGGTTGAACAATTTAACCCCTAGCGTTGTTCGCAGACGGAAGACTGATAGACAAACGTTTTGCCGTCATTCAATTTTTCGGTAACAACGATCCACAAAACATGAATTCTGGCAACACAACGCGTTAAAGGATTTCACCCTAAATTTAGCAAATAAATTTATTCACTTTTTCTTTACCAGGATGGGAGGGTTTTTCTGCCGAAAATTCGCCGTATTCTGGTGCACGATTACAATACCTTTTCTTCTTACGACAGTAAGTGCGAGAAAGTAAAAATCAATAAAAACATTTAATCCTTTTTTCCACCCCCATTTCCGTCTTCCTAAAGGCCTAATAAAATAGCCTGTCCAACATAAAATGTATTAACCCCTATGTTATTTTTCCTAGTTTACCAATCCCCGTCTCAGTACAGGGGAGTGGAGGCAAAACTAGGAGAAGAAAAATCCCACACCACTAACACCTGGCTGTAGAGTCCCAACTGGGACAGGCAGCTGAAGAGAGCATCAACCTCAGAAGCGTCGGCAATGAGCGCAACAATGGATGCTGTGGGCAGCAACAATTGACGCTCCCAAAATTGGACACATATTTGCTTATCAATTCCTGTTAAAATTGTTTTGTTTTTCAGTTAGAATTGCTGTGATTAAATGTTCTTATAAGTCTTGTTTATGGACCACTAATTCGTGTTTCGAATACATAAAATTATTTTTGCCCGATCTCAAGATATTCTAAAATCATTCTTAAATATTATATTTTCTTTTAAATGATGATCTACAAGTACAACCAAACAAATCATAATTAGTCTCTTCATAAATAATTAAGAAATTAAACAGTTATAGATGCCCCGGAAAGCAGTAAGCCCGCTAAAACATTTCATTTTCGCTGCGAACTCTATTTCAAAATCTATTTTAATTTGCTTCTTTAGTTATTGAAAAAGGTAAAATAATTTGGAAAGTAAATGAATGAATACTATTATAAATACGTATTACCTAATGCATATCTGCGTATATATATATATATATATATATATATATATATATATATATATATATATATATATATATATATATATTATATATATATATATATAAAAGAAAGTCGTGTTAGTTACACTATTTATAACTCAAGAACGGCTGTACCGATTTGGCTGAAAATTGGTGAGCAGGAAGCTTAGAGCCAGGAGACGGACATAGGATACTGTTTATCCCGTTCGACAGCGTTCCTGTGTGAGAACGCACGTTTTTGCACGTTTTCGCACATTTGCGCGTGATTTCGCATGTTTTCGCGTGATTTCGCACTTTTCGCGTGATTTCGCACGTTTTCGCGTGATATCGCGGGTTTTCGCACCTTTTCGAGGGTTTTCGCACGTTTTCATGCGTTTTCGCACGTTTTCAGGCGTTTTCGTATGTTTTCGCGTCTTTTCGCCTAAGTTTTCTGTGCAGAAGCGTTCTGCAATGGAGAACAAGCAAGCAATCAAGCAAGCAAAGATACAAGTGGAGCTAATAAAAGCGTGTTAAAAAGTAAAGTGAAGTATAATTAACAATGCCGTGACCAAGACGATCGAATCTTTCCCGACAAAGCCGTAATGCAAGAAGGATACGAAACATTGCTAATGAAAGGACTGAAGAAGAACAAGGAATTGCACGTGCAGAGCGCCGCGTTAGTATGGCTCGACTTCGTGCTTCTCAATCACAAGAGCAACTGTGCCTGGCTTACCACCGCACAATTTACGCCTAAAAGTTGGCTCCATAGTAATCATGCTTCGAAACATAAACCAACCAAAACTGTGCAACGGTACGCGTTTGGTGGTTAGAAAATTGATGAACAATGTAATTTACGCGACGATATTCAAAGGAAAATTCAAAGGTGAGGAAGTTCTCATTCCGAGGATCCCGATGATCCCAACCAATATGACGTTTCAATTTAAAAGACTTCAATTTCCGATCCGTCTTGCATTCGCCATGACCATCAACAAATCACAAGGCCAATCCTTGAAAGTTTGTGGTTTGAATCTAGAATATCCATGTTTTTCCCATGGTCAATTATATGTGGTATGTTCACGGGTCGGAAGATCATCTGCGTTGTTTGTTTTTGCGCCTGATAATAAAACAAAAAATGTCGTGTATCAAAAGGTACTTAACTGAAGAGTGCAACCTATGCACTAAAATACAGGAACAATAATGAATGATTAATCTACTTAATTTTTTATTTGTATTTTCTAATAAACAATTTAACTTAATAAATTCTAAAATCTGCTTATTTATTGCCTTTAACAGCCGGCCCCTATGATTACAGCTTTGTATTTCTCTCTTAAACAAAAATCAATTCCAAAAAAACGCTCTGCTACGTAATAGATTTTTTAATTATCTATTTAATATCAGAGCGTTTTTTGAAATTCTTCTTTGTTTGAGAGAAAAACACAAATCTGCAATTACTTTATTATCACGAGTGCAACAAGGATAGTACAGTTTCTCACCGTGAGTGCGACGCGAGAAAAAGATGGGACCGGCTGTTAAGGCGGAACAGAGTTCGGCGGGTCAGCTAGTATATATATATATATATATATATATATATATATATATATATATATATATATATATATATATATATATAAAAGAAAGTCGTGTTAGTTACACTATTTATAACTCAAGAACGGCTGTACCGATTTGGCTGAAAATTGATGAGCAGGAAGCTTAGAGCCAGGAGACGGACATAGGATACTGTTTATCCCGTTCGACAGCGTTCCTGTGTAAGAACGCACGTTTTCGCGTGATTTCGCATGTTAGCAGTCATTGTTGCCTGTGGTAACCCATTGTTGTAACGCCGCACTGATAACAGAAGGCGATAATGATAGCCGCCTTTCGTTCGCCGTTATCTATATATATAAAAGAAAGTCGTGTTAGTTACACTATTTATAACTCAAGAACAGCTGTACCGATTTGGCTGAAAGTTGGTGAGCAGGAAGCTTAGGGCCAGGAGACGGACATAGGATACTGTTTATCCCGTTCGACAGCGTTCCTGTGTGAGAACGCACGTTTTTGTACGTACGCAGTGCAACAAGGATAGTACAGTTTCTCACAGTGAGTGCGACGCGAGAAAAGATGGGACCGGCTGTTAAGGCGGAACAGAGTTCGCCGGGTCAGCTAGTATATATATAAAAGAAAGTCGTGTTAGTTACACTATTTATAACTCAAGAACGGCTGTACTGATTTGGCTGAAAATCGGTGAGCAGGAAGCTTAGAGCCAGGAGACGGACATAGGATACTGTTTATCCCGTTCGACAGCGTTCCTGTGTGAGAACGCACGTTTTTGCACGTTTTCGCGTGATTTCACATGTTAGCGGTCATTGTTGCCTGTTGTAACCCATTGTTGTAACGCCGCACTGATAACAGAAGGCGATAATGAAAGCCGCCTTTCGTTCGCCGTTATATCTATATATAGTCGTGTTAGTTACACTATTTATAACTCAAGAACGGCTGTACCGATTTGGTGAGCAGGAAGCTTAGAGCCAGGAGACGGACATGGGATACTGTTTATCCCGTTCGACAGCGTTCCTGTGTGAGAACGCACGTTTTTGCACGTACGTAGTGCAACAAGGATAGTACAGTTTCTCACAGTGAGTGCGACGCGAGAAAAAGATGGGACCGGCTGTTAAGGCGGAACAGAGTTCGCCGGGTCAGCTAGTATATATATATATATATATATATATATATATATATATATATATATATATATATATATATATATATATACTTCTCGACTTCAAACTTGATTACAACATTTTATTGAACGTAGAGATATTCTAACATTAACGTTAAGTAAATAAAGGCCGGTATTACACTGTAAAAGATCTTTGTCAAAGATATTTTATAAAAGAAATATGACAGTGTAATAGCCAATATTTTATAAAAGATTTCTTTTATAAAATTTCTTGGATAAAATGTAGTCTCCGGCTTCCAAGTTTTATCATATTTGGTAACATGGCGTCCGATATAGGGGTATTACTTCAACCAAAGTCATAATTGCTGAGTGCGAGTAATTAGAATGTTTATATAATACTGTCCATCCGAACTACAAAAGTAAAACCAAACGAATTAACGTTTGTAGGACACATTTTCCCAGGAAGTGGAAAATATGGTGTTTGGAAAATGCCCAGTTCAGGAAGATAATTTTTTTAAACTTCCCTATCAGAGGACTGAATTTCGAAAGAAGGAAGAACGACAAAGAAAATTGAATGTTTCCTCATCCATCCTCAAATAATTCTTCATTTCGAAGGTCTTTAATCAATGCTTCACAATGTGCGACCCATAACCTCACCATGGCGTTGTTCTAAAGCCTCACCCTCAAACGTTTTCTTATTTACCTTTTGCTACATTAGCATTAAACATAGATTAGTTATAATAAAACATAAAGTAGCAAAACACAACTATTTGTGCGTAATTGATTGTAAATGGCGAGCAAACCTACATAAAATTTGGACGAAATGTAATACGCTCATCAAATTTCTTTGTCAAAGTTTTCTCATCAAAGTTCAAGGACTGCCACAAAGTTCTTTATCAAAGATATGTCATATAACTTTTATAGTGTAATACCGGCCAAAGCCGCCGTATGTTATATCTTTCCCATTCATGTCGCCAACAATGAACTTCTCGGAAACACATCTCAAATATCCATAGTTGAATATTATAACAACAAAATATCAAATTTTTGTAATAAATGTTCCTTCAAAATTCCGGTATGTTCTGTTTTTCTTTCAGGTTATATTTAAATACTATTATTAAGAGAGAAAACCTCATTGAGATAATTTCAATTAAATCAATGCAACTCGAAGAGCAAACGCTCGTGCGATTTGAAGAATAAACGCTAGTTTCTTTCTGTACTCAGAATTCGTCTTGTATATGAGTTAGGGCACGGGGATACCAAAATTTAAGAAAACGTTCACAGAATACATTTCTCCCTACAGTACATTACACACAATTTTTAACTGTTTTTGACATTAAATGAAAAATACAGCGTCGTAATAGCGCCTTGTCCGTCCCGACAATCATCCGAATTCAAAAGAAATTCAGAATGACAGCTCGTCAAACGAAGCGGGGGAAATTCAAATTTGCTATTTCAAAAATTGTAAAATTATCTAAAGTACTTATATTTTTAAACAATTGTACGTGATCTTTATTAAAGGACTGATTATTTGAAAGGAATATTTGAAGATCTGTTTTTGATGAACACATTTCATTAAGGAAACAAACTATCTTCAATACTTAAGTTGTAGGAAAACGGCGAAAAAAAATTGTTTTCTTGCATTTTTGGAAAAATTCAGTATATGAACGAAAATCATCTCCGCCATCGTCTTATAGCGGCCATTACGCTATCCGGCAATAAAATTTAAAATTTAACCAGAAAAGTTCATGTCATTTTTAAATTTTTGAAAATGTTTCAGGGGCTTCTTGTAGAGTACCATCCAAAAATAAAATATTGATTTGAAATTCAGGAGGGCTCGACATCAGCCGGATCGCTTGCGGAATATCAACTTTGGAGAAAATTGCCTGAACAGTTTAGCCGCTAGCATTGTTCACAGAAGAAAATACGTTTTACAATTAATCGTTTTTTTTTTGTATTTACTACCCACCAAACCTGGCTTCTGGCTACACCACATGCTAAAGGGATTTTATTCTATATTTATCAACTGAATTTATCCACTTTTTTTGACACCAGGGCCCAGAAATTACAGTTTTTTGTGTCGAAAATTAGCCGATTTCCTCCGTAGAATTACGTAACATTTTACTTTCTCGTATACGCACATACATACGGAGTAATATACGTAGTATAGAGAAAGTTATGTAATGCTCCGCGAAAGAAACGGCGAATTTTCGGCAGAAAAAATGTATTGCCGGGCCCTGAAAAAAAAGGAGAAATAAATCCAGTTACTAAATTAAGAGAAAAAATCTCTAACACGTGATGTAACCATAATTCCTGTTTTGTGGGTCTTTGATGCCAAAACACCAATTGAAAGCAAAACGTCAGTCTGTCTGCGTCTGTCCGTCTCTCCGTCCATCTGTGAACACTACTAGCGCCTAAACAGATCGTACGATCTTTTCCAAATTGAAGAATCCCTTGTCGATGTGATTCTAGTTGAAACTTTGAGATTTTAAAAATCATTCTTTAAAATTTGAGGGTACATTACATGAAGCCGTCGGTCATTTTCAAAAGTTTCTCAAAAACGACCCCAAATTTTTTCATTAAATTTCTTCTAAGAATAGAGTAAAATACACTTATAAAGGCGATATACGTCCTATGTCCACGGTAAACTCTGAATTTTCGAAAATTGGAAAAGTTTGAATTTTTTCGGCGTTTTCCTACAACTCTAAAATTGAACACAGATTTTACTTTCAAATGAAATTTGTTGTCCATGAATAATTCTTTCTATAAGGTCATATAATTTTTTTTTTTAAATTACAGACAGACGAACAGACACAAGAACAGACACATCAACAGGCACACGAACGTACAGGCTTTTCGTCGTCGTTCGATTTTTCTGTATCAACGACCCACAAAACATTGGTTTCTGGCAACACGAGTTAAAGGTTTTTTTTCTACATTTCACAACATTAGTTAACCCTTTTTACGTTACCAGGACCCGGCATTAACTGTTTCCCCATAGATTCTAACAATAATATTCGAATGTTGTTGAAATAATGCCTTTATTATGATTTTCCTATAGATTTGTTAAGAATACCAAGTAAAGAACAGAAGATTCCTTTCTTATTGTATTTCATTTCATATTGTTAATAAATCTCTTTTTAATATTTACTGATTATTTCACCTTTGGAATTGATTGAAAATTTTCGTTGAATAGAAACAATGAAAAACAATTTTTTCTTCCTTTCTGGTAATTATGTGGTAAGAAGAAAAAGTTTTGTAATCATGCGCCGGGAGACGGGGATTTTTCGACAAAAACCTCTAAATTCCGATCACTGGTCACGACAAAAGTAGATAAATTTTATTCTTGTATATAGTGCATTACGTCAATACGTTTGTAGACAGAATCCATGTTTTGTGGGTCCTTGTTACTAAAAAATCTATTTACGACAAAACGTCTGTTTGTCCGTCTGTAGTTAACACAAGCATCTAAACGCCACACGTTCTTTATTAGTCAAATCTGTGATACATGACAGTTTAAAATCATCTTTGCGAGAGACAAACGTTATAAGAGTTTCTGTGGTATAGCAGGTAAGCGCACTGTTGGAGAAGCTTAGGCACGTAAGATCGAATCTCATCCACGACGAATAATTTTTGCGGGTAGAAACAATTTTGCGGTTAATTGTATAGTTATAATCATTCGCACATTATAAATATCACATAAAGCATGTGTTTTTGAGGCGCCACTACTTATTTTAGTGTGTTCATGTCTTTAAGAGTCGCATATAAATATGTCCCTATTGCGATTCTGGCTTCAGAACGTCTGCAAGCGCGCCCGTGTTGAGCTCTAGCGTTATCGCAACTTTCATCTGTGACGTAATTCAACCTTGGCCATAGTCGCCGAAAGATAAGACCGGGAACGACTTCCACAGAGGGTTCTAAAGACCACGGCTTCTGGTTGAAAATATTTCTAAGTAAAATGAGCTATGTAGTTGCGTGGGTTGTAATCGTTTGAATTCTTATTGCGAATTTGATACCTTTGACACATGTAGAACATTCCTCTAATAAAAAATCTAAGTGCAATGAATATCACGTAACTATTCTTTTCGTAATAAGTGTGCTTGGACAGCGTGTTCAGAAATATCTGTGATAGCACAGTGCGGTCGAGCCAGACCTACGGACCACAGGGATCCGAGTTCAAATCCCAGTAACGCTGGAATATTTTTACCTCCACGTGTAAAGAGAGTTACGTAATGCTGTAGGAGGAAGTGTCGAAATTTTCACAGAAAACACGTTTTGTAAGTAGTTAGTTCGAAAAAAGTGGATTGTTGGTATTGTTCTTTTATTTTCTATACACAAGGCTGTCAAAACGCTTGTTTTTTGAACCCGAAAAAGTGATTTTCCAAAAAACCTCTTTGTGAATCCGTCTTCGTGTGAGTAATTCTAGAGCCTAAAGTAAACACGATTTTCACCAAAATGGATATTCCTTGAACGATCTGGCTAATATTACGAATCTTCGAATTTGAAACGAATCTTTTAATTTTGAAGGTACTTTACACCAAACCCCATCATATTTACATAATTTCCTCAAAAAGAGCTCCAATTTTTCTGTAAATCTATTCCTCGAAGCACAAGATGTTTAAAAGTGGCGTACGTTCAATTTTGGGCGAACGATCTGAATTTTCGAAAATTGCAAACAAATACCTATTAACATTGTCGAAAACAAATATTAACGCTAGAGATTTTTGTTTCATGAAATCTCTTTTTAAAAAGAGATATTAAATTAATGTAAATTAAACACTCCACTCTTTCCTAGTAATGATCCACTCTTCACTAGTAATGATTGCTGCTATTGGGTCTAACCGCTTCCTTATTCTTTGGAGGGCTACTGTTTTTTAATTTTTTTCCCAACAGTATTATCTCAAAAGTACTGGATGAGAACAGTTGATATCTGGAGTTGAAGGGATGGTGTTAGCTCCTATTGTAGGCCTGGTTCCTTGTGATTCCAGTGAAAAATCAGTAACTGCACTGAAACAGCAGAAGCTTCCGCCAATTGATAATCATAAGTGAATCACCATGTACTGGGTAGGGAGGAGAACGAGGAAATCTATATGAATTGTCGCCTGGTCTTTCTTTCTCAGATAAACACTTGGATAGTTTATCAACATCAAATCGGAATTTTAGCGCCTTTGATGTAATATTAAACATAAAAAAGTCCCTTCCAGTTGTCTGCGTGTTATCAAAGTGTATCAAAATAGCCCCGACACCCGTATTACATTAGCCTCTTAAGTTGTATCATATTAGCCCCACAAATTTGAGGCTGTATATATCACGACACGATTAATATTATTGCATTATTTTAACGCAGAAAAGAATATTAATTCTTTCCTAATGATAACCTATTTTCAAAAATATCGTGTCATAAAAAATAACGAAGTAACATCAAAAGATTTACATCACGGTGGTAAAGTTTTTGACTGGAAAAATTAGGCATTTTAGTTTTGATTTTTTTCCTCCCAAATATTGTTACATTGTTTTTTTTAAACTGCAAATGCTTCACTTTCTTTTCGCATCGGAAAGGAGGTAGTCTTGCCGTGTACCTGGTGGTGAGGGGGAACCGTGTCAGGTGAGTTAACTTTAAAGACCCGAGTTCGAATCCCGACGAGTAGAAAATATTTTCTGCTGCAGTAGGTCTTTTTTTTTGTTTCTTTTTTGCAGGTTCACATAGTCCGTATTGAATATTGCATAGCAATTACGAATAATACGTGAAAATATATGCTGTTGAGGCAACACTTGTTTTGAACATTAAACCCTTTGTAAATAGTATGTATAGTAAGATAAACTTTATTTAGGTGAGAAAACTTAGACCATTCACTTTGATTCTCTAAATTAAAACTTGACGTAACTGAGAACAGTGTCGTCATAAGAGTTATTATGATACATATATCCTTTATTTTTAAAATCTTAGACCCCGAAACGCGCCTCAAATTAATTATTAATATAATAGCAATAGCTATTTATATATAATATAATTTCATAATTATTTCCAAAGAACCGGAACGCCGTTCCGTCGCGAACCAACAGAAATCAAGCCTTTTATATACAGGATATTCGGGGAAGAAATGTCGAATCTTCGAAAATAGCTGTTAAGACAATTTTAAGCTTATTTTGTCTAATAAACTACACGGATATTCCAAATGGCTAAGCCGCAATAAACATTCAAAAGTTGGTTCGGATATATGTTTTCTAGGCAACTATTTGCGTTGTAGAAGCATATAAACACTTCATTAATATCTAAATTGTTTATGATTAACAAAATAAATGAATACATTTGTTCAGAAAGAAAAATTAACCTAGAAATAAAAAAGCACCCAATTTTCACAGTTCGACTGCATTTTTATTTCTCGGTTAATTTTTTTCTGAACTAATATTAATTTTCTATTGTTAATAATAAACATGTTACATGTTTCTGGTCTGTTTACATGATTCTAGAATGCAAAGTTTTGCGTAGAAATCATATTTTGAAACCAACATTTGCGCGTTTATTGCAGCTCAGCCATTCAAAATATCTATATAGTTTATTAGACAAAGTATGATTAAAATTGTTTAAACAGCTTTTTTCAAACTTTCGACGTTTCCTTCCCCGATACTCTGTATATCCATGCTTCTTTAAAACCAAAAACAATAATTTGCGTACTGAAAACTAATTAATTAAACCCATGGCAGTATAACTGTTAACATAAGTACTCTCACACACCTTTCGCAGGATAAGGAGTAAAATTTAAAGAAAAATTATAGTTCACATGAATTTTGACAAATTGCGTCTTACTTTCTATGATATTCAAATGGTAACATTATATTACAATATTCAATTGGTTAACAATTTCGGCTAAAGAGTCTTGTTTGATAATTCTCCAATTTCGTGTTGTAATAAGATATCTTATGATACTCATGTCGTAAATAACTATTTGACAACTATTATGTTTAGTGTATGTGTCTAGCAGGTTTTGTATTATTCTGAGAAACTGGATCATCCAAATCACGTTTACTACGTTATTCACACAGGAGCACATGAATCTCAAAAAAGTATTTAATAATATAATCCTTGCTGAGGAATCAACGTTTTATTGATGATTTTAATTTTGAAAATTTTCATTAATTTGGATGTTTAAATATCGGTATCATGTGTAATTACATGTCTGTTAAACACGATAGCATTATATGAAGCAAGAAACATTGTTTTTCGTTTGGTCATTCAACTTCATCAGTCACTCAAAATTACTTTAATTTTCTCTGCTTATCAGTTTTTTAATCTCAGATCTTCGATGAAGACATGAATCAAATAACATCGTAGATATTTGAGTGTTTTAAAAATATTAACGTGAATAAATGCTTATATTTATTGAATTGGTTTTATAATAACCTGTAAAAACATGGGTTTTCTGTTGGTTTTGGGGATGTTGAAAACCTTCAAATAGTAAAGGCAATGTTAAGCTGGTGACCTTTAACATTGTTTATTTGATATTTTTCTTAGGGATAGTTTATAATGGTTAAACGTTTTCAAAGAGTGCACATTAGATACCTCGAATGGCCCGTTTCCGTTTAATAAACCACTACGTTCTCCCTGTACAGATGGTCGTGCAAAATTCAAGGTTTTGATAGATTCGTAGAATGGCGGCCAACAAACCATCTTCGAACTCTGACGATACTGAAATGTAGTCTGTGTTGGGAAGGTCATATCACTTGACCACCAAATTCGTTCTATGTATTTTCACTGGGAAATGCTAGTGCATTGATATTTACTAAACTGTAAACAAACGCTAAATCTCTTTGAATTGTTATAACATCTGTTTTGCTTTCTTTTATTAATATCAACTCGTTTTACCAAATACGTGAGTTTGTTATATTTTTACACGCTACAATAATTTAATTTTACAAGTATTTATTTTCAAGCATTTAGGAATTCATGAAATTTCATTGAAACGTTCGCCAATCTAAAACCCTTTTAAATGTATATTAAATATATTAATGTTGTTTAAAAATATGTATTAACAATGCGTAGATTTAGCACATAAAGCTCTGATTTGAATATTATACAATGAAATCATCAAATTAACAGTTTTAGAAAGGAATGATAAATTGAATTGAAAGTATTAACTTAAAGTTTATATATGTTTATTTAGAAATTTCTATACTTGTGTAAATATTGTGATGTGTGATTCTACTCATGTGATCTTTCAAAACACAAAATTGAATATTTCTGTATTTGAAAACCTTAACACTACCTTCATCCAACCCAGTGCAGTTTATAGCAAACAGCTAAGCAATATGTTTCCCTATTTTTTAATGGTAATGGTTAAACAAG